>JANRGW010053084.1:8294-37522 GCA_024733675.1 Psilopsiagon aymara
TTTCCCCTTAGTGAAGCCATGCTGGCTGTCACCAAGCACCTTGTTGTTTTTCATGTGCCTCAGCATGCCTTCCAGGGAATCCACTCCAAGATTTTGCCCAGCACAGAAGTGAGGCCGACTGCTCTGTAGTTCCCTGGCTCATCCATTTTCCCCTTCTTGAAAATGTGGGTTATATTTCCCTTTTGACCACTTTTAAATTTGTTTATTGTTACTTATTGATCAACATTTGTACAACATGTGAATAAAATATAATACCCTAGCTTTTGCACTCTTTTGACACCTTCTTTCACATTGGTTACTAATTTCTGTTAGAAGTTAATTTGAACATGCCAGCAATATCATCTACAGTTTTAGAAAGACAAAATCTCAAACCATGTATGAAATATTTTTCTCCATGCTAAAAGGTACTGTGGGGGGGATGAATGAGAAATAGCCAGGAGAATTATTTTCTTCAGGGAAACCTAAACTTCCCTGTAATTTGGGCATTCCATGATAATGAAAAATCTGTGGTGTGTGAAAGAGGGGCATTAAATCCTTAGGGACACAGGAATTTTGTGAAGGGAAAGAAAAATATGTAAAATGGAAAAGGCTGAAGATCACAGAGGGTTATTCCCATGCTAGTAATCACAATTACCTGTGAAAACTAAGAAAGTTATCAGCCATTTTCTTCTTACTATCTTCATCAAATTTCTTATTCTGTGGCACAGTGAAATAATTCTTCCAGTCCCTGCTAACCCCTAGGAAGACCAAAGCAAAAAAAGAGAAAATATTAATTCATCAGTATTTCCTGAAGCCCATTAGCCATGACTCACTAACTACTTGTACTTCAAGGCTCATTTCAAAACAGAATGCCAACCAGGAAGACAGAGTCAATGACAGTAACAAACCTCAGTTCCTTGTCTCATGAATGGTGAGACAAAGAGATCTATTATTCCTCAAAACTGTAGTATAGTTTGGCATAGGATTTTCCTTCATTACTGGAAATGAGGTGTTACGAACTATCTTGTTTAGAACTTCCTGATTCATATTCTTCTCCAGGAACTTCAGAATCTTCTGAATTTCTTTGGATTCTGCAGAGAGAATAAAGTGGGATGAAGATACAGAGACAGGAAAAATAAAGAAATCAAACAGCGTTAAATTTGCAATTGTCAGGGCGAGAACATCAGGTTATTGGAATATTTACTGATATGGCTGGCATTATATCAGAAAACTGTTGATTGTAGGTAGAATCTACTGGAATTCCAAATTTCAGAGCTCTATAAACCTACCTTCAGCCTTTTACCTCCTTCATGTTTTCATGGAAGAGGTAGAGAATATGGTGCTTATCTTTTGCCTCCCACCATCCTTTTACATGGTCATACCAAGCACTGAAAATGCGGAACAGCAGGAGGTATAAATGCCCAAAGTGACTTTAGGTGTCTATGGCACTCACGTTTCCCTCATAACTAGTGTCTGGGCATCTCTCAGCTGATTCTGAATCACTGTGGCCATGACTGCTGTGCTCTGTGCTAATCACAGCACTCATATTATTAATCCCTCAGGTGTACAGATGCTCAGAACAGGATTCATGTGTAAATTCAAAAGGAAACAAATGCAGATGCTTACCCCTGAATGAAAAATCCAGGTTGTCTTTATGGCTGACTGGGAGAAACAGATGTTTCCAGAGTGATTCATCTGATTGGCTGGACAAGACCAGTCTTAATTTACCCTGCTTTTAGCTGGGGTTTCGGACCAGAATGGAAACCAAACATCCCTTCCAACTTTCATTATTCAGTGATTCTAACTGGTTTAAATATTTGTGATATAATCAGAAGTGCTCCCTTCTCCCCAGCAAGTATACAGATGACTAGCTTGGGCAGAGGTGACTGTGTTCTAGATGTCTGCACTCAGACAGATGGCTCCCAAGATGAGCTGATCAAGCAGAAGACACAAGGTCTTTAGACATGAGACTCTCATCTTGTGCTGGTCTAGACAGTGGTGTTTCTAGGCCTACATGGTAGCAAAAACTATTAAGGACCTATGGAAGCTTTCCTGACTCAAATTGCAAACTGACATCCACCTGAGCAGGTTTTCTTTCTTTGATATGTTCTCCTCTTTCAGGAAGGGAAGAATCAGCTTTTGGAGTTGCCAGCCTTTAGTTCTATAACTGGCTTTGTTCAGGTGCCTAATTTTTAGACAGGTGAATTTACGTAAAAAGACTCCTTTATCTCAATTTCACTGAATAAATTGCCTCAGAATTCCATCCTTTGGTCCATGTACAGGCAATGACTTCCCTGACACGACTAACATCATAGACATAGGGGGTCTCAGCAGAGGGGCTGGGTGATTGTACTGGTTTCAGCAACTCTGTATTGGTTCAGCATTCCCTTTATGTTTTCAGGAAAAGTTTCTAAAGAATCAGGAAACAAACCAAGAAATCAAGAAGACTGCTTGCCTGGCTTTGAGCCAGTCATTTGGCCTTTTTCTGGCTTTGACACCAGGTTTTACTTCTGAAGGCTGGCAACAACAAAACTAACAAATAGCACAGAATAAGCAGAAAATATGATTAAGGTATAATATTTCTTCTTCTGCTTGTGTTATTGTTTTGTTGTTTTTCTTGGTTGGATTTTTTTTCTTTCTTTTTTTTTTTTTTTTTTTTTTTTTTAAATGTGACCATTACTTCCAAGTTCTGTCATGGGAGGATTTACTGTTTTCCTCTTTGTGTTAAGCCTGTGCCGATTCTGTTTGCCCTTCTCATACCTACACCTGGAAGTTCATTTGCTGGTTTGAAATGGTATTCATTGCCCTTTCAGTTCCCCTTTCAGTTATGCAACCATCCTGATAATGCAGTAATCCCCAGAACACATCAGCTGGTGTGTCTGAACAAAGGGAAAACAGAGAGCTGCTTATCAAGTGTCTCTCTTTTGTTGTAGTTGTGAATCTGAGTACCTTATGAACAATGCACTGGGCCAGATAAGCTGGAGTGAGGTTGAAACCCATTGCCTGCAGCTTTAAAACTGCTTTTGAAGTGTGCAATGAGTGATGCATTTGTCCTGTTGTAAAGCAGGGAGGTGAGAGTTGAACTGGATGGCCCAGGGACTGGGTTTCTGTTCTGGGATCATGATTTTACTGGACCACTCCACAAAAAGAACAGTCACTGTCTGCAAAGAGCTTCCTCCAGATTTCCATTAACCTTTTCCTGAGTGCAAACTGCTAGCAAAGGCTTCCTCATGTAAAACACACTGTGTTTATTGTATTGAATTTTATTGTATTTTATTGTATTGCATTGCATTTTGTTTATTAATGCATGCTGCTGCTATGTTTCATAGCTATCCATGACCACACCATGCTGATCTTGGCATTAATATGGCTACTTATATGGATGAGCGTAGATACTTGAATGTTACTGACTAGAACATCTGAAAGGAGTTAAGCAAAGGTAAATAGCACTACAATGGAGTCAAAACTTGAAGAAAGCAGATGAATAATGATGCAGTTTTCTTCTGTTAGCCTTTCAGACTCTGGAGTTGGGTCTGTGTTGTTTTTTTGCTGTTCTTCAAGTGAGATCTCCTTTAGGATAGCTTATTTCATTCCTATTAAATCAGGTCAGGTTTTCTAGCTTGAAAAAAAATGCAAAAGGATTATCTAAGAAATAAAATGCTTCCACTTACTCTTTGACAATTTCACATTAAAAAAGTCATTAGTAGAATATTCCTTATTGAAGATAATTCTTTGTTGAGTTTTCTGACAAAAAGTTCTATTTTCTATTTTATTAACTAATGGAAAGCCTTAATATTTGTGTATTAGCTCTTTTTATTCTCTCTGCAGTGAGTGTTTCAGGGATCATTTGTATATAGAGAAAGAACATTTGAAAGAAGTGGGTAACTCAAAAACTCACTGAGTGAATTCCATCAGGTTTTTAAGATACCTGACAGAAATCTGTCTTGGAAAGAATTTCTCAGGCTACTGGACATGAATAACAAATAATTTAAAGGCAGGGAAGGCTGTTTCATTCTAATTTTTATGTTGGATTTGAATATTTTTGCATTTAAAATTTAATCAAGAATCACAGTAGGACTTTCAAATCGTGTTAGAAAAGGTGTGTTTTCTTTCGTTATTTGCGCAGGATCAGACTTGAAGTGGATGAAGGCTACAGATCCTACATCAGTGACAAGCACTATCTTACGATTTTAAATGTTTTTGCCTATATTTAGCCCTCTATATTATCTAGAGTATTATGTCTTATAAATTAAAATCTATATTGAAGTCTATAGCTGTGCATCTGAGTGAAAGAATATTTTTCCTTGTTATGCTTAGTGTTTGTATGGCATTTCTCTAAAACTCCTGTCTCCCTCTGCTGGACAAGACAGTTTTTCTTGCAAAAGCTGTTAACGCACTTGAAAGCTGTTGAAATCCTTAGAGGCTAACCGGTATTTCTCATTCAGAAAAATTGATATACTCTGGAGAAACGAAAGGACAGTCTGAACAGGCCAAGGTTTCACTTTCAGGCTTGTTGAATTTGAAAGCTGGTTGTCTGGATTCATCTCTTGGTGGCTGAATTAAACTAACCTGACTATCAGTTGGTGGGCAGCCTTAGGCAATGTATGCTTTTGGTATTGTGGGATGCATCTAGGGTTAATCACGTGTATGTCTTGTCATAGACTCCCGACTGTGTTGTCAGAACAATGTTCTCAAGAGCAATCCTGCAGGTGTCTGTAAAACAGGTATGATGGTTAGTTAATGAATTTTTAATGAATATTTGAGTTACAGCCAGCTACAGTTGAGATAATCATCACAGAGATATTTATGTAATAGCAGAATAAATACGATGGGAAATGTTAAGTGTAAACATGGAATGAAAGTCCTAAAGCTTTAATTCTACAACACATTTAAGCACAATACCTGAGTGCAGTCCCTCTCAGTAAAGCACTTAATATTCCATTACCATCACACTCCAGATACTTATTTGCTTTAAGTAACCTCTCTCCAGCAGTTTCCTGCTAGAGGAAGTGTTGGAGCCCACAGCGTGTATAACTCTGACCAGCTCTGCATGTGTTGGGGTCACAATCATATTAATATACAATCTTGTTATTGTGGGCATGCATAGTCAGATGATAAAGTTTAATTGGAATCCTGCAGCTTTTCCCAGACACTTTTCCCAAGAAAATATGCATATGAAATACTGCAGTGTCACCCTGTCAGTGGCACTAATGCTTTTGGCATTGTTTCTGGAAATTACTTTATAAAAATGAAAGGTCAAGTATTCACTATGCAGAATAACACATTCCCACTTGTAAATGAGATTTGGTTTAGAGCCACAGGGGGAAACCAGAAACTTGTTATAAACAGTTACAGAGCTTTTTATACATACATATATATATGTCTATCTCAAATGATGGAATTCACTTACAAACATTACTTAGCATGTTAATACAAGATAACACAGTTGGCTGCAGACTCCACTTTGCTAGCAGTGTGGACAATGTTAATGCAGGCAGCATTCCTAGATACAGATGGGATAGAAGTTCTTCATGTTCCCAGGCTTATAATTACACATGGGTGTAGCAGAAGTCTACGTTAAAGAACCTGGGAGTGCTGCTTAGTTTAAGGTACCTGACACAGCTGTATCCTTGCTTCTTCCCAAAGGAAGCCCCAGAATTTGTGCCAGATGCTGCAGGAGGCTGTTGTGCCAAGACCCCAGTTTGTGCTGCGATCAACCAGCAGTGAAAATCAATGCAGCCCAAGAGCAAATGTAACCAAAGAGCTAGCTTATGGATCACAGACGGCAGGTATGTGTCCAAGCTTCCAGGCAGCAGGCATGCATGTCTTGATGAGCAAGCGCTAAATGAACACTTACGGTCCTTTTCCTCAGAGCGGTGCTAAGTGGAAAAGTAATTTATTTTCACCATCCTCTCGTGTCAACCTGCCCTGCAACTGTGAAATTAAAGTAGGAAAGAAATGCTTTTCAAAATAAGCACTCAAAAAAAAAAATAATAATGTAAGTTGACCATGGGTTTCTGTTGATTCCTTTGTATCAACAGATGAATCTTGTCCTTAAAGCTGGATCCAGGATTCTAGTTCTTCTAAACAGAATAAGTTGCTATGTATTGCATTTATATTTAACCAAATACAAGCTTCATGCCACAGTAATAGCGAGTGTTCTTTTTAGCAACTGTCTTGAACTGATGGAAAAGATTTCTATTCAAGACAACATCTGCTTTGTAGCACAGCTTTTTGTGAGCACCTCTACTTGCATTAAGTGAAGTTATTCACTTGCTAGGTCAGAGCAAAATACAGTCGGACTTGCACGATTATTTTTACAATGATTTTCTGGAATGAAACATGCACTTTTTCTTTACAGCTGAAGTCTGGAGATTGAAAATTTAATTCTTGGCTGTTTTGGTAGATGCTGAAGTGCTACCCTGTGCTACTTCAGGCACTAAAACATCTTGACCTTTCATCTGGAACAATTAAATGGAGTTTTGCTTAAGTGGCACATCTGCTGTTCAAGCTGGGACTTGGTTGCATGAAGACTGCCATTCTCAGTTCGGAAGACATTTGCTTATCCAACCAAAATATAACTCCAGTTTCCTTTTTGCAAGCATCTGTTTGGAGGCAGGAAAATCTCTCTGGATGTGAAGCTTCAGAAAGCAGCTTCAGAAATTTTCCTGCAGTGTTGAACTTATGATCATTAGGCAAATTCCTCTCTGAAGTTCTGCAAGCCCAACAATATTACTTCCTGAGTTAAGTTCTGCTTGGTTCTAGGAAAACCTTATATGACTATCTCACAAATTAAAGAAAGGAAGCCAGATGCTACAAACAAGCAAAGTTCAAACACATATGCTACCATTTTTCTTCAGTACAATAGGTTCATGTGTCACAATTTGTATTAGGTAGCAGAAAGAATGTATTAGTGGCATGCCTGAGCAATAAGAAACTCCTCCTGATAAGGCTTATAAAAAATTCTCTCTTTGCAGTGACTGTCTTTATGCATGATTGTAAAAAGACCTTATGCAGGTAAACACAGTGCAGTGAGGGAAAGCAAAGCTGTAAAAATTGTTAGTTGGTCTTCTTGTGAGTATAAAAATTGAATTATTACCACCAATATTTTATCAGGAACAGTAATTGACAGCATAAGACTTGATACTCTTCAGAAGTAAAGAAATATATCTGTTTCACTTGCCTGTGTGTTCTGATACAGGAAGCCAGCTTTAATTTACAATGGTGGAGCCTTAATGGTATAAATTTTTAAGATATTTAGTGTATTTACTTTGATAAGTTGTTCACAATTTCAATCAAAAAGACGTTTTAAGTGGTTGAAATGATCTTCAGTTGAAACAGGTTGACATCTGCACCCCTTCCTAGCCCTGTAACAAAAGAACGCTTTAACAGCTGGGTGAGTACCAGGATGAGGTTGCCTGGTGTTAGCAACAGCTGGTGTCCAGATGCCTCACTGTCCTACTGAGCTTCCCTGTTGTGATGTTACTAGAGCTGACACAGGTGGGAATAGTCAAGTGGGAAATCTGTCTGCCCTTTCCCTTTTGTAATATCCATTTAGATTTTTTTCACCTTATTGATGAAAGTCTACTCACACTTTAGTGGATTTGTTTCTCCTCTCCGTTGGTAATTCTTCTGGGGACTATGCTCTTCACATCAACAGAATTGCACCTGTATATAACTAGGAGAAGAGGAGTTGATCTAAGATTCATAAAGCCTGTTGATGATGCCGTGACTTTTAATTCCCATGAGTCAATGAATCAGTTAACCTGTTTCCTTCAGGCCACTGGCATAAAAGGAAATAGGAGTATTAACATTTGCTGAAGAATTAGCACCATTCTGTTTCAGTGTTATATGGCAGGCCAGAGACTATGCTACTCCTTGTGGCAGCTTTAAAGGGGAACAAGCTCTCACGCTTTAAGGCATAACTTTTAGGCTTAAAATGTCTGTTACCTTTCCGTTCAGTTACAGGCAAAACCAAACATTGAGGTGTCAAAGACTGTATTTATAAAGCCTGTGGGTACACTTCTTCTTGTTCTTGTGCAGCTCTTCCGCTGTGGAAAAATGGCTAGAAAATCGTTTTCTGAACAGCCAGTTTGTATTGGTCAAGTCTGACAAGCTGTCTTCTCGCACCAAGGTAGCACAGATGTGAGACATCTATCAGGAGCTAGTATGATTATCACATGGTTTAAGTTTGTATTAAATGAGACATGTTGGGCAGGACTTCCTCCATAATTTAGTAGCAATTGGTCTCCCTTTGCATGTGTAAAACTGCACATGCATGTTATCAGCAGGCTTAGATGCAGCTGAATTGCCTTGGTGGATGTCTACCTCTAGTAACAACTGGGGCAGCTAGAGCAACTAGACTCCTAACATAGATGCTTTTCAAGTTCATGAAGTTAGGCAAGATAGATCCAGACTAGTATGGTAGTGTGCCTACCAGTAGTTTCAGAAGTGCACATTTTAAGTAATCTCATCCACAAATCCATATATAGGGAATAGTAGCCTGTATATAAAGAAATATATGTAAATGTAGAAACAAAGAAAATTCCTTAGTCTAAATCTTTGTTGTCCAACCAAATGTTGTATAAAAGGTCTGAAAAAAGCCCTGCATAAATAGCCTCATTTCTAAAGTGCATGGCTAATCCTGCTTCCTTAAAAATGTAGGGTAATGTATCTGTTAATTTAATGGGAGAAGAGCTAGGTTGTGATGATGGAGTATTCAAAACGATTGTAATGTGTAAAGCTTTAAAAAATCTTACAGGCATCTAAAAATTCTGCACTAAGCAGATACTTTTTTCCACTCTACATCATATCTCATAAAGGACAATCCTCTTGTCCACAGATTGTAAAGGAAGCACGTGAGATTCTGAATCTCTGTGTACTTTGTGTCATACTTTCTGTTCCTGTAGCTCCAGTCTTGCTCCTTGGGATGCTGAAGTATGCAATTGTACATGTCATCTGCAAGACAGAAGGGCAGGATCTTGCTGTCAGTTTTTCCTAACAATAAAAGTAGAGTTTAAAGTCAAAACAGATACAAAGTGAGAAAGCTATAGGAATAAAAACTGACCAGTCAGGTTTTTGTGCCTTGACCTAAACCGTATGAATGACAAAAGTGTGACAGCATGTTTTCTGAGTTAGAATTTTCTTACCTCTTAATAATGTTCATTATTTACTCCTCTAATTGTCATGAAAGAAAAGTCTCTTGGAAAGCCACTGCTGGCCATTAAATCTCAGTTGAAATCTTTTATATGTGCCTTCAGCACAAAATTAAGAAAATTATGGTCACTTGTTCTTTTATAATTTTGGATAGTTGTCTGTCCTTAGATTGCTTATGTCTGATCTAAAACTTGTTTGTTGAATTTGGTAAGAGTTGATGAACTTTGTGCTGTTTGCACTTTCCAAATGGCAAAATGTGCAAGCAAAATCTTAATAATCCAAATTTATGTGATTTTTCTTTTGCAGCAAGAATGATGTATGACATAAGAATTCCTAATGTAATGAAAGAAGATTGCAAATTAAAAGTAAATACCTTATGAAGTGATGTCCTTATAGCAAGCGTGGATGAATTTGAAGGATTGAGTAATTATGACCATTAATATAATATGTTTCATTTTACATGCTGAGAAAAATTCCTCCTTTCACAATAAATGATGGACCTCTTCCAGGATGAACACACTAGGTATTTGTATGCATAAACGATAGCTGGTTTTCAGTTAATATATGCCAGTCATCAGTGTTATTAAAGTATTGGCATACTTTGATACTGTATATAAGGGCAGTTTAGTAGTTTATTTTTGTTTGCTTTAATGAAGATGTTTCTTCTATAGAACATCCAGGAGAGGGTGACCTACATAAAAGAGATGTGTGAATTATTTAAGGGTAATATACCAGATTAGTGATTTTTAATGCCAAAGAAACACTCTGGATGCTTTGTCTGCATTCAGTAGACTTGCTTTTGCATGCATGGAATATGGAAGCTGTCAAAGTGTTGAAAGTCTGACAGATATTTTGAGCCAAGTATGCTATTTTTTGACAGAACAGTTTGGTTTCTGAGTCCTGCATCTTTGCTTCACTGAGCAAAGGATGCTGTTCTGTTTGGCTTTGTTCATTTTGAAGTCTCCAGTGGTCATAACCCATAAACCAGAGTGACGCAGGGTCATCAATCAGCATGCAATGACTCTTGTCTAAGCTTTGAATTCTTGAGTCTGTCTTGCACATGATGTTCAGGGTGCAACCTGTGGAATATCAATCATTTTTATAATGTGATAGTGGAGCTCTGAGATAGGAGTTCCTGCCCACATCTCCAGGTTCTGAGCATTTAACTGCTGGGTGACCTACCTGACAGTACTGTTTCTTCAGGCATGGTGTTTTCACATGTAAGAATGCCTCTAAACGTTTTTGAGTTGTACTTTAATGACATGCCATTCAACCAATGAGCCATGACCATTCTCAGGTTTTGATGGCTAAATGGCTGCAATCTGGAGGTGATTTTCTTCAGGCTCAACATTAATTTTATTCTTTCTGCTGTAATACTAGCTAGTACTTACAAGGTGAGTACTGGTGTATGTGCCAACTTTAAAATTTGGCAAATTAAAATAGTGATACAATCTGCTTGGTATTTTTATGTATCTATGATCATTTCCGTATCTATGTATCTATATGTATCTATGATCAGTTAACTGTGTAGATTTTCTAAGTTAATTGAAGGAAAATAATATGTTTGACTCCCACTTGTGGGGGACTCACAGTAATAATCCTATCTATTTGTGATAGGCATAAAAATAGATGGGATTAAATTTGGTACTTTTATTTACCTGATTTTTAAAACTTTGGTATATGATTGAAGTCATGCATTTGTGTAATGTTTTGTTGTGGGGCCAAAAGCTGGAGGATGAAACTCATCATTTTTTTCTTAAAATAAGCTATTAATTTTTTCCCTTTCTTGCATAGCCTGTGAGTTTTAATTACACTTTCACTGTGAGTAGCCCATGAACATGACCAATAAGCACAGCTTTCTATTAAAAAGTAATAATATTTTTAAACCACAAAGACATTATCTCTGCATGACTGAAAGGTACTCCTTTAGCTTTTTTGTTATCACTTGAATGATTTTTTCACCTTGCTCATTGTGCTCTCCTGGACCTGGTTCTGCTGTAAACCTCATTACAAACTGGAAAATCCTGGGTCTAGTTTACACAGATTTCCAGTGACTCGTTAGGGGTGGCATGGCTGTCTGAAGGCAACAGATACTGCTGGCTCCATGGGGTTTGTGATTGGTGATAAAGCTGTGGAGGGGCTGTACAACACCCACCTATTCCTGGGGTGTAGGGATGGGCTAATCTGGGGCCAGCACAGCGTAAGGGTTAAGTGAATTTAGTTGCCTGATCGTGGGAGTCTAAACACCTTGGAGACCCCTATCTGGCTTCCCTCCAGAAGAGCAAAAATGTCCTGTGGGTCATATCTGTCAGCCACGGGCAAACATCTTGGAAATATGCTAATTTAGCATGTGACTTGCTTGAAGGACTCTGCGTGTGTAATTCAGACATCTCTTAATGTGCAAAGATACATCCCAATGCATGCAGAAAATAGCTCTGACATCTTAATGCAATTATATGTGACAGTTATGGGTATAACTAAATATTAAAACCACTCCATCATCTTCCAGAACTACAAGGAACTGATCTCAAGACTTAGCACCCAAAGCTGCTGTCCCAGAACAGCCTATGCAGGAACTGATGTCTGGTTTCACTTCACATTTACCAGCTGGAAGCCAACGCTTAGCAAATCTAATTCAGAAAGTAAGGTAAGAAACACTCATATAAGGAGCCTTCTCACACTTGTCAGAAGTGTGAGCACTTCGTGATATAAGTGCAGAAGTGGGTCAGAAATGAAAGTTTGGTTTTTTTTCTGTGTTAAAGCTCGCTCAAAAGTCAAAGCAAATGATCTCCTCTATTTAAGCGACTGGTGCTGGCAGAGCTTCCACTGGCTTTTTTACTGGGATGAATACTTGGAATTAGTTGCTGTACAGCAGGGTTGTGTATTGTATACCACTTATTTCCTCCTCCAGCATGTAAAAGCTTCCAGCACTGCCTTATGAAGATCAGCAGTGTGTCTCTACCACACATCAGTAAACACGTAGCAGTGGGTTGGGTCACACTCACGAGGGCTGTTCTAGGAGGAAGCATTCTGGCTACATCAAACTGAAGGTCTTACCTGATCCCATCTCCGTGACCTGGGCACCCACCAGCTGCCTTCTCCTGACCCTGATGTCTGCAAGAAGTAAACTCAGCTGTGGGCTGCTGAAAGTCCCAGGACTCTGTAATGTATCACAGTGGATAGGTGATGCTAAATGTTTAAGTGGATTTTGTTGCTATGTTTATGTTGTATTTTGATTGAAGGCCCACTCAAAATGCAGTGCAGAAGGTGTATAGGAGTAATATATTTGTAAGTAAAAGAGGACCAGAGAACAATTCCTGGCTCTGCAAATACATGCCTGCACTCAGGGCATTTGTTACACTCATGGGGAAAGCCAGGTCAGCAGTATCCTGGGAACCTCCCTGTGCCCTGGCTGCCATCATGCATCCTGCCTCCATGCCAAAAGTGGAAAAGCAAAGCTGAGCAGGGGTGTACATCAGGCTTATGCTTGCTCCTTGGCAAGGCTTCCTAAGATTCGTTCAGCCTGACTGTCCTGCAACATTGGCTGGGGGCATAGTCAGTGGTCTAAAATCGATTAGCAACACAGTCCTCTGCCTTTGGAGTGGAGCAGCTGAGAGCTAGTAGCGAGATAACCAGGCACTGCATTCTGTGAAAAGCTTTAGGACATCAGTGACAGATCCACTTGTCTTTAAAGGCATAATAATACATTTGATTCCCACGTGTGGGAAACTCCCAGTAATAATCCTATCTATTTGTGACTGGCATAAAAATACATGGGATTAAATTTTGCAGGGTGAGCGTGACTGTACAGTACTGTGATTTTCCTCATGTTAAAAGGTCACTTGCAGCTGTGCTGCACATTGCAAGAAGTAATTCCACAAACAAATTAAAATCTTGTCCCTGGATGCATCCATTGATGCTAAGAGGTACTGTCAGATGTACTTATTGGGCTCAAAATATAGGCATATACATGTATTTGTATAGGCATATACAGGATTATGTACACGTATATGTGTATGTTGTATAAGACTGAAGCATGCCTCAGGACTCCCCATCATGCTTACTTCCCAGAAAAAGGGATTCCTATCAGTTCTGTGGTTTAAATCAGAATGAGATAAAGAGTAATATGTACTTTACCTGTAAAATACAAAATAAAATGAAATTAATCATAGTCCCCCTCTTTCCTCTAAATTAAACGAATTTCTTGCTATTTTCTCAGATGGACTCAGTTTTCCCTTCCTGGGGAAAAAGACACTGTATTTCAGCAACTAAAGGATTCAGACCTTCCAAGGGTAAAATGAGATATTTTTTCTCCTAATAAGAAAGACTGGCTGGTCTCCAAAGCTTGTCTGTCTCTATCTGCGTTCCTGACAGTTTTCTTGTGCTTGCACTCCTGCTCTGCCCTTAGATCAGTACAGTACCTTCATAACCATGAAACTGCTTTTCATGCCTTATTATTTCTTTAGTAAACTTAGCCTTTTGTGTTTATACCCTCAGTGCTTCCCTCCTTAGCAAGATCTTAAATCACTGCCATAGTATGCTGGAAAAACTGATGTAGGAATCTGCTGGATCTGGTACAGATAGCAAGCGCTGTTGGGTGACTCTTGTTATGTGGTTGGAAATAGGTGTTTGTGGGCCTGCTTGCAGCCAAGGCAGATATTAAATTCTCCTTATCTTTCTTATTTTATACAGGTTCCCATAACAGCTCTAGCCACTCATCAGCTCCTGACTCAAGCAACCTAGTTTTAGAAAGTCTTTTTCATTCCAAAGCAATAGGTTCCTTTTGAAGCAAGAAGCTTCTCCTGGGCGCATGCTCTGTTGCTCTCCTTTGGACTAGATGTTTGAGGGATCACCAGCATTTGAGGAAATCCTGTCCTATTGGGTTTAGTCAAATGTGCTGGCAAAAAATTGGATACCAGGGATTTAAACAACTTCCACTGCTCTGAAGGAGCTGACTGGGTCTTCTGAGACTCCCTGGCTGCCTACAGAGGCAATCATATTGCACATGGGTGCCCAAAACCTTCCTGTAGATGTGGCGGTGAGCTCTGAGGCAAAATAATCACAGTTGGCCACTAATGATGTGTATCACATCCCCTGGAGAATGGGATTGAAGACCTAGGGCTATATTTGTGGTGGTGCTGAGCACACACAACTGATGCAGAAACTGACTGAAAATGTACATTTCATCTTCTTTGTGCAGTCCATGAAGTGGTAAGGCAAACAGCTTTTAAATCTGAGACAGACTCCATAGCTAACTCAGGTTGGTCACCCAAAATTAACAAGCCCAGCTTAAATTATAGCTTTTGACTGTCTCTGTGTCCAGGTTTCTCAACTGTATAACTAGAACTGGTATAGTGGTTGTAAAATTAGCATTATTATTGCTCCTGATGCTCTTAGACATACAAGCAGAGAGATTTTTAGTGTATTAAAAAATCTAGGAAGTGTTTGAGGTTATGAGCATCATTTCTGCAAAGTCTATAATTGATTTAAAAAGATAATGTAAGAATTTTTGAGCTGCTGAGTATTAACTTCCTAATGACTTTAAGTGGTCCATTTTCTATTAGTTCAAATTCAAGCAGTGATTTTACAATATTCATTTTCTTCACATTAAAACTGAATTTTTGCTTCACATAGTCTCCTCATTGCTTTATTTTTTTCATGCATAATTCTGAATTTAGAATATGTCTGCATGATTCCTTGGTGGATAAGGGGCAGTTACTTTTATAAATAGGATATTTTTCCTTTTTACCCTGATTTCACTCTTACTCTGCAGGACTTTGAGGAAATGCAATTATTTCCACCATCATCTGAGAAGCCACTTAGATTCTCAAAGGTGATCATTTGCTTAAGTGCTTTACTGATTGCGCTTTTATGGCACTGGAGAGTATCAATTAAAACAACAAAAAAATTCCCTTTGTCTCCCTCATGATTAAAAAGAAAAATAAAGTGAGGAGCATGCGGAGCAGTTTGGCCTTTAGAAAACATTTTCTCAGATATTTTAATAAAATGCAAAAGGTACTTCTAAAATCTTTAGCCTCACCTATCAAAACACCGACTTTAAATCACAAACAGTAGCAAAAAAACCACAGACAGTAGGCCTTTGGGAGAGGCTTCCTCCCGCCCCCGGCCCCGGCAGATGGCACTGTTCTAAATCGTTCGAGCCAAAGCCAGCCGTGCCCGAGGGATGCTCCGGCGCTGGCCCGCGGTACGGACGGTACCGGCGCCGTAACAGCCTTCAGCTGGCCTCACGCCGGTGGGAGAAGGAGTTTAGATTCTTCCCAAGTTAGAAATGAGTTAGTCTCAATATTTTCATTGTGTTTTGTTAAAACCGTCAAGAGATTGTTGCTAGTGAGGAAAAATTATCAGTACCCCAGTGCTGGAGCTGTGATTTTCTCTCTGCTACTTGTACATGTTGCTTCACGTCATAGTAACTCTTCCCTCCCCATTCTGGTTTTCAGCAAATTCAGCTTTCATTTTATAAAGTTGCAAGTTATAAAAATCTACTGCAGGTGTCAGCAGCAAGAAGTATCTCTTCTTGATACCTAGTGGGGTGCTTTGGAGAGGCTGTGTCTCTGCTGGGAGGTGAATTCACTCTGTATGTATAAGTGTATGTCTGTCGATTTACTTCTGTGGAGGGAAGCACAAACCTAAATGCTTGATTTACAGGGACTCAGGGGCTGGAAAAATTAACTTTTAGATACCCTATTGCCTTGTAAAATTCTCTGTCCTAAGTTAGAAGCTTGGGCTTCCTTGAATGGGAGGAGTTTGGTGTCAAACCGGACCTCATGGTCACATTTGGGGCAGACGAAGGTCCTCTTTGGTTTTTATTTGCTGTTTTTATTCATGAGTTCTCTTCTGAAGTTGGTGCTTAAATCACACCACTCTTCTGGTGAAAAGACAGGGATATTTTTTTGGAACTGGGAGCACTTTTTGGCTGTAGGTATTGATCTGGCCTTACTTTGATTCCTGGGAGGGGATTTGTGTGTGCCCTCCTTACCTCTGAGCTGAAGAGAAAGTAAACATGAGCATGGGGAGCAGCTTCGATGTGAAGTACTAAAGAGAGTACTTGGCTTCATTCCTAGGATTCTGGGATTTGGGGAACCTGTCTTTTAGTTTATGGCTGTTATCAAGAAGATAGGAACTCTGAAAATAGATCCTTTCCCTCTTGTTCCACTGTGTATAGTAAACCACAGAGTTCCTGGATTCTTATGCTTGGAAGAGCCTGCAACTTTTCTGCAAGTTGCCACAATCATCTGGGATGTGTCCCTCCCTTTGGACACAGTCCTCCTCAGCTGAGAAACAAGCAGCAGAATAGACTTCAGCCCTACCTTTCTTTGGGCCCCTGTTGTGCAGTTCAGGCAGCTTCCTGCTTAAGCATGCAGGTTTTCATAGTTTATAGAATCATAGAATCACAGAATGGTTTGGGTTGGAAGGGATCTTAAGGATCATCTAGTTCAAATCCCCCCTGCCATGGGCAGAGACACCTTCCCCTAGAGCAGGTTGCTTCAGGCCTCATCCAACCTGGCCTTGAACAGTACCAGGAATGAGGCAGCCACAGCTTCTGTGAGCAACCTGTGCCATTGTCTCACCAAACTCACAGTAAAGAATTTCTTCCTAATGTCTAATCTAAACCTCTTCCAGTTTAAAGTCATTCCCTCTTGTCCTGTCCCTACAGGCCCTTGTAAAAAGTCCCTCCCCAGGTTTCTTGTAGCCCTTTTAGGCACTTGAAGCTGCTGTAAGGTCCCCTGGAGCCTTCTCCAGACTGAACAAACCCAGATCTCTCAGCCTGTCTCCTTTCTCTCTCCTCTCTTTTCAGTTTTGTTTCTCTTCTTAGGTGGAAGACCAGGAGAGATCATCTGTCTCCAGAAATCCCAGCAAACCCCAGGTGCAACTTGCCAGCAATCTGCTGTGGAAGTGGACAGGCTCTGGAAGGAATCAGCATTTCTTCACCTGGTCGGTTCAGGTGCTTAAGGAAACCAAAATGAAATTAAATTGTTCCTCTCTTACAGAAACCCAAAGGAAAAATACAATTAGAAGTACTCATCCCCTGACTGTGAGGTTCTGGGGATGATATCCTTAACAGGAGAAACCTGGTAACCGTGTCTGTTATTTCTCTAATACAGCCCCACTTAGATATCTGTGAATTGGGCTCCATCTTGATGGTGCTGGCCAGATATGGATGTGGGGCAGGGTTGACTTTACCAGCTGTTCTCGGGGCAACTACATGGCCTAAATTGGGTAAAGCATGGGCTTTAGCAGAGGAAAATGATAACTTAGGCAATTTTTTTTTGTTAGAGCTTTTAAAAGGTTCGAGGAAAATGGCCTTCACTGTTCCAGTGGGAATTTGAGTTGGTGTTTGCCGAATGTATACAGTGGCTGCCTCACTGCTGTGTTGTGCTCTAAAAGATCCAAACTAAGGCTAATCAGAGAGCAGGAAACACTGGATTCTCCCCCCACCTTTTTCCCCAGGCAAACAACTCCCTAAACACAAAATTTCATTGAATATTGTTCATTGCCATTTCCTGCTTTGATAAGTAGTTTAAGGTCATCTTTTCTGTATTTACATTGTATGGCTTAAAATACAAACAGCCTCTGTTTGTGCTTTGTTATTGTCTACATCCCTGAGTGCTTTCACAGATATATGCTGCAATAAAGGATGTCTTAGAAATCCAATGAAAAAGGCAACCAGTGCCACTGGGGAATAGAGTACTCCACCAATCACGACACAGCCTCCCTTGACCAGGTCCACAATGTAATGCTCTTGTAAAAATGCATTTAATTCAGGGCTGAAATTAATGCATCATAAAGGGATAAGACAAAAACACCTTCCCGTCCTTTTCAGCTTTTGGTAAAAACCTTGCTTAGCAACTTAATTAAATATTTAGTTGTCCAAATTTGTAGGGTCTGCTGTAATTTTTCCTGAAAGTGAAAAGAGAGAGACCTTTCTACACATCCTGTTTTTACCTTTTTTTCTGTAAGAGAATGTAATGACATTTTAAAACCTGTGGGCACTTTCTTTCTTCCACTCCTTAACTGAGCAGCACAATACATTTTGAACTGCTCCTTCACTGTGGCTCCTGAGTCTGAAACATCCAATGCAGATGTCTTTCTTTTGTCATTCCTCTTCCTTCTCCTTTAAAAATTTGATCTCCCAGACAAGCAGGTGAAGCTGGAAAAGTTTTTTCTTCAAAGCAGATTTTAATTCTTGCTTCTGTGATTGCCAGTTGCAACACATAATAAATGTGATTGCCTCTGGGTTTGAGAATAAGCCTCAGGTATCCATTCTGAAATGAGCACTTTCAGAGCTACTAAGCTGCAATTATAGTTGTGTTAGCAGGTGTGAATTATCTAGTTAAGGTCAGGAACCAGTCTCCTTTAGAATAAGCAGGTTTCAGATGCAGTTTGATCATTTAAATGTGTTAATTGCTTGAGAGATTATGTTATCTCATTATGGGTTGGATTAATTTGTTGAAATGAGTAGATGCTTTACTTAAGATAGCTTTATGAAGTACTGGGGCATACATTTCTGCCCCAGGCAGAAGCGGTGCAAGGCAGCCTGGAAGTGTAAATGATATGTGTGGATGATCAGAATCTAATTTGATAAGACAGGTTATGTGTGTGAGACAATACCACTAAATGATAAAGGAAAAAAATCAAAGACGTATTGCGTAGCATCAGTGTGTGGTCATGACAAGAGTGTACAGTGCTGAAGTACCATATTGAAAGAGTGGGTGTACCCACTTTGGTGCTCCATCCATGTGGCTTTCAGGGATGTAAGATGTTGTATATCACTTTGAACATAAAAAGTGGCAAAATTGCCCCAGAGTTCCCCAACTCAGTCACTGAGTTTTGCGTGAAGTAGAGCATCACATCTGTTCAACAGATACTGCTGGCCTTGGTCTTTTTTTTCCAGAGCTTGCGTGCCTTTTCACAGCCTGTATACTTTTTGTAGTCCAGTTTTTCATGCATCTAATGCCTGTGTTTGTGTTGGTATCCAGCATGTGTCCAAGCTATCCTGGTGCCACAAAAAGCACAAAATAAGCCAATGTAGTTGGGACCAGCTTTAAGGGTGTGAATGATGGAGTTCAGGGGTTTGGAACACCAAACACGAGATGAACAGGCTGAAGCTTTGTGACTGACTGAACTTATTTTCTGCAGTTCTCCCCTCCTTTAGAAAAACAGTCCTTGACCTGTGGTCATGTCCCTTTCACCTGAGTGCCTGCTAGATATCTACCACATGAGTTTGCTAAGAGAAGCCTACTGAAAGGGGAATGAGGGGAGGGAAAATAACAAGGATTTATGAACACTGAATAGGAAAATGTTGGAATTTGAAACTAAAACCTCGGTAGGAGAAGTTGCCCTGGCAACAGCAACCTGAAGTGCAAGGATCAGAGAGAACGGGAGATCACTTCCTGGGATTGAAACCATGAGCTGCCAAAGCTTAGGGAGGTGCCTAATCAGGGTTGATCAGCATTGGAGAAGCTGCTTGGTGATGGCGTGCTCCTCTGAAGCTGCTGATGAGCAGCCAAACTGTCACACATTATTCACTGCGGAGCTGTTTGATGAATAATTTTCAGTGGCCCAAGAGGGACTCTGATAGGTTACAAGGGAAGTCTTTCCCCTGACTTTGCCTCTCTGCAAGGGTAAAGCCCTTGAATGATATATTGCTGGTATGCAGTTCTCAGAAGAAGGAAGAAGCTGAATTAGTTGCTATTTTCTTTGTTCTTGCAGCTGCCAAAGCAGAGACATTGAGTGCCATCTTCTTTGGACCTGGAAATGGGAAAGTTAAAATAAGTGAGCTGGACAGGATGCAAGTAGCAGTATTTTTATAAGGAAGAGTATTTAGAGTGTAGAATAGCTCCATGTTACTCATGTAAGGGAGGAAAGGTGAAATTAGAAACCTAAATGAATCTTTTCTCTCTGTTTGGGCATTCTTCTAACTAAAAAATTATACCAAGGGTGGCTAACTACTTCACTGGCTTCTCCTTACTGGAGTCACCTACAAAACCCCAGCTCTTGGTTTATTACTCAAGAGGCCAGAAGATGTAACAGCATAAAAAGAAAGGCAAAAAGGTGAAATGCAAAAGCTGGAACATGAATGAAATGTTACTGTAGTGTGCTAACTTTGCATCTCTCTTCTGTACTCTCTAACATATCCAAACTCATGGCAACTTGGGGAAGCAGTACAGCATGGTGCCTGTCTGACTATAGTACTCCAAAACAAGGCTCACAGGGCTTCCATAAATTCTATCATGTCCAGCACTGCATATCCCCATGCTGGATCATCCACCAACAGCTGCTGGCTATATGACTGTTGTTTCCTTCAGCAGTTTACCAGGTACTTGGCTAAGGTACTCTAAAAAGTGCTGGTTTTTCTCAGGAGACCACAGCACTTCACAACTTCATTAGCAGAGCCTGCTGAGGCAGACTATTCGTGGTGCCAACAGAAGAACATCTCTAGAAAATGAACAAAAAACCTAAACATTAAACTCCAGAGAGATGCATACTCCCAGCTTCTTGGATACAGTGCAGGGATTATTGCAAAATAATGTTGGAACTGAAGGACCTAAGGAAATTTGTGGTTTGAAATTCAGCCTTAGTCAGCACTAATGACCAGAAATTTGTTACCAGGTGGTGGCTGTTCCAGTTTATTCCTTATAAAAGACATATTCATGAGTGTGAGATGAAAGAGGGAATACACTTTCTCATTGCCTTTTCTAATAAAGCAGTAAACATGATTGAATGCCAGAATAATGAGTACAAATTTGATTTTTCCTGCTGAAGCTTTCTGATGCAGAATCGAATCTGCCTGGTGGTTAAATTATTGATGAAGGTTGCTGTGATGTGGTAAACATGACTTCTTCACAGGTTCTCATCCTGACTGCTGGCCAAATTTTATTCTTGATTGTCCATCCATCTGTGGCTGCTATTAACTTAGATAAGAGGCACAGCCATGGCTCTGCAGGTAGTAATTAAGCACAACTTTTTTTGTCCTAGATACGTCCTGAGTGGTGAATATAAAAATTTACATGGAATAATTTTTCATCCTTAATGGAAATTATTCTCATAGTTTTTAATCAGTAGATTGGGACTTACACACAGTATGTGCACACAGAAACAACAAAGGATCAAAGTAAGTCTTCCTGCCTTGGCTTCTTACCCTTTGATGCTGCTATTTGTTGTGCAGATACATCATAAGCACATCTTGTGTCTGTCTTTCTTAGTCTTTGCCTATACAGCTGAGTAAGTATGTCAGGTGTAATTGCAAAGGTATGGATTTATTGCACACACAGGATAGGAGTAATCTAAATACAATTATGCCATTAGTGAGCCTTGAGGCACAAGCAGGCTGGACTGCTTCAGACATTTTTCTTAGGTGTTTAGCTGCATCCTTAGATTGGAGATCCATCCTTTGCCTTTCAGTTTGGTAGAGACAAGCTGTTTTCTCTCACTGTTGCATGTTTTTAGTGCTTTTTTGCAATACTGTACAAGATCCATATTTGTTGCTTGTACAGTACATATAGAAAATTGCTTGTACAAATGATGCCAAAAAAGGAGGGGGTTTTGCAGCCAAGAGGGAGTTTTTTTGCAATGGAGCCTTTGCAGCAGAAGCCATTGGGCATGTTCATATGAAAAGCAAACGTGAGTGTATGCAGCCATATGGGAGTGTAAGGTACAAGATGAGAGGAAAGCGGGCGTGGTGATCACTAACCATAAAAATCACAGCATGTTTCCCAGAAAACATTTCTATTCTGATGAGAAAAACTTCATCCTCTGTGGCAGAAAGCATTTGACATTATCATCCTGTTTCTGAATACCAGTTTGCAGGAGCTTTCGAATACGATGTCTGCATTGACTTCCATGAAGATGCTCTTGCCTTCCTCCAGGCCAAAATCTGCCCCAGAGCTACAGTTTATAGTGCAAATGACTGACATAAAGGCTCTTTTTGCTGTTTTAAATGGCAGGGCAGATTTTTTTTTTAAAGTGAGGCTTGTGGTTAATGAATAAAACATGGCTCAATGTGATGCCATTCAGCAAGGGAAGCTGTGGAATAATTTGAATTTTCTCACACATGGGATTTGTACACTGGTAAGGACTTGTGGCTGCATCACTGTAAGTGTTGAAATGTATTATGAAACTGTGAGAATAACAGGGCACATAGAAGTGGCTATCATTAAAATTGAGAATGAATTGTTCCTGTTAGAGGAACACAAGCACACTTATTAGGTATACTTGCTGCCTGTGGGAATTATTTCTATCTCTTTTTCTCCTCCCCAAACTCATCAAAGGACAAAAGCAAAAAAAAAAATAGAGTGTAATGGGTTTATTCTTTCTTTTTGCAGTGTTTGTGAAAGCAGCAGCGATAAAAACCCATTGTAGGTTAAAATACTAGTTCTTTGAAATGCTTTCAAAGAGAGGTACATTGCTAACATCAGAAAAAAATAGAAGGTTGCATGTCATTTATAGACTGGTTGGGTTTCAGTGGGGTCCCAGTTTGTTTCTGAAACATATGTTTAATATGCCACATACACTAGACTGTCTTTATTAGAATAGCTATTTCATCAGGAAATGTCATAGATATTCCTCAGAGCCACTGTCGTGCGTTTTCTCTTTTCACATTTTTAACTTTTGTTTTTAATTTTACAAAAGTCGTGGATATTATTTCATTGTCCTGGAAGACAGTCTTTGTTGTGCCAATATTCCAATAAGCTGTTAACTCATCCGCAGCTGCTAAAGGTATCCTGCAGAGCTCTTTTCCAAACTCAAGTGAACTGTAGCACCGCACTGGGCAGACTGAGCAGTGATGGCAGCCCATGCTTGAAACTAGCGATGGCCTCGGGTGGTTGGCTCTGTGTGCTCATTCGGGCATAGCAAAATAATTGATGTGAAATAATGTTGTCTTTTTTTCTTTTTTCTTTTTTTATGAGTACCTCAGCTTAAAACTTGCTCATTCTGCCTTTTAAATATAGCCTTTGGGTGACCAGCAACTCAGTGGAGACATTCAGTATGCTTGTTATTTAGTTGAGGCAGTTTAGTTTGTGATCTTTTCTGAACACTAGCATATAATATGGCAAAGTAATAATAAATTGATCCAGACTCCACCTCTGTAACAAAAGGTAACCTATGCAAATTTCCTCACAACTTTTCAGAAGTATGGCAGTAAAATGGCAAGTGTATCGTTAAACCAAAGATCAAATAATCAATAAACAATAAAGAAATGGCAAAATTTAATATTGCCATTTTTAAACAGATGTGTGTTTTCGGTTGTGAGGAGGAAAAAGATGCAGCCAGACAGTGTTTATTGCTTTGAGTACTCTGAGTGAAGCCGAGGACAGTGTGACTGCTTTTAACTAGTGAAATTTATTCCAGTTAAAGTGATTGCAAGATGGGACCTAAGGGATCATTTTCTGTAAGTGAAAGAAGATCCTTCCTAGATAAGGTCAAGCTGTGGTTGGTCTTTCCAAAACAGTAACATATATAGTGACTCCAAAGACTTCTGACAATTGCCTTTGGCTCTACAAGAGCTTTCTTCGCCTATTTGACCTTTGAATCCTTGTCTGGTCTCAGAATACTTTTAACGTCAAAAGTTAATAGTTACTATCTAATCTAAATGGTCAGAAGCATTAAGTAGATTTATATTACCTTTAAGTTTCAATCCAGAGTAGTTTCCCACAGATTCAGTATTACTTTCCCCCTAAATGTTGTCAGAGGTGGTACAGTACAAATGTGGTTGAGTCTAGCACAACCTCTGGTTTTGTAAGTATTTTTTAAAGATAAAGTTATAGCTTTGCTGACTGTGAGCAAAAGTACTTGTTATTTCTTTAACAGAAAAATAATGTCTGAATTGATAGGTTACTTGTCCAAGAGAGCCACATATTAAACATATTTTAGTTTCTTTTTGTATTCAAAGCTCAGAGATGTGTGGATCTCTTTTGTTGCCAACAACTGATGATGGCTGTCACAGGCTGAGAAAAGTGGTATCAGTCCCAACTGTCACCTGAAAGGGGCTTAAAAGGCAAGCTACTTCACAACCATTGCCACACACTGTCCTGGAACACAGGAGTGTTTATCTGTAGGATCTTGCAAGCTACTTACTTTATTCCCTGCTAGATGAACAGTCATGGGACCCCAAAGGCTGAGACTTTTAAGGTCCTTCTCTTCAGCTCACAAATACACATATATATGTATTTGCAAAGCATGCACACACACATAGATACACTTTTACGCATTAGACTTTTTCTTTTAGTATCATTAAAACTAGATTTTAGCTAATATTTCCTAATCCCAGGTAAAAAGATGTAGATATATGAATAGAAATATATTTATCATGGGAAAAAGCAAGTGGAATCGTTGACTGCAGAACTTGCTGAGATGATAGAAAAAAATAATGGAGGATAAAATATTTTCAGTTTGATGTCTTTACTGAAGTCACATCTCTTTTACTCTACCCAAGAAGTTACCTATAACTATAACTATAGTTAGTGAAAGATACACTAATTTTACTGATTGTGATTTGCAATATGTCAATAAAAGAGTGACCAAAATGGGAGGTAACTGGAGAAAGTAAAATAAAGTGAAACTGCAGAGGTCTACAGTGATGTATCTCGTCATGTCTTCTCAGTAGATTGGTAAAATAATTTGTTCTGTTGTATCTGTAGCCCATGATAAGTTTATTTCATATGATGTTACGATTTAATAAAGATGCCTTCCTGGCTCTCCTGGATAATTCTCATTCTCGTCTTTCTTGTCTGGAAAGAAACTTGTAACATTCTCCAACTAATCCCATTTTATTTTTCCCTTGGTTCAGGTAACATACTTTCTACAAGTAAAGTCCACAGTTCTTATTCTGTCCCATCCTCGATCCCCTCCAATTCACTTGCGATCTCTCATTGCACTGCTGAAACAGCTCCTGACAAAATCTCTTAAGAATAGCTCTTTTTAGCCAAAGCCCAGACTTGCAACTTCTCTAATGGACTCCCAAGTATCCCACAGTCACTGCCTCAGCTCAGCACTGGGAGGGAACATGAATAAGGTTACCTTCACCTTTCTCTCCTCTTAGAAAATCTGCGTGAAGCCTCACCTGACATAATAATAGGTTGTCATCTTCAACTGTAGGTCTCCATGGGTCTATTCATTCATTGCTGGCTTGGTGTGTGGAAATTTAAGGGACAGCAGCTTTATGGGAAGCTGAGTCAGATTTTGTTACTTCGTGAGAAATGCACAGACTTTGTCCTAACCCTTGATCTTCATCAAGCTGTGGGTTTGTTTATTTGTATTTCACAGAGAGAAAGTAATACATGTTTTATGAGAGTTTGGCCAGAGATAGTGTCTGGACCTTGTTTTTGTTTAGAAAGCTGGGGAAGAAAAACAAAACAGGTGAGAAAATCAGGGTATCTAAGTGTTCAGAGAATTGGAGATTCAGGAGCAGTGATTTACTTCTGCATTGACCGACTGTATGTGAGAGGGCTCTCAAGGAGAACCAAAGAATGAACTGCATACCACGTATTGTGTTTAAAGGGTTTCATTTTGGCATTTGGCAATGAGAACATAGCTGGGCAAAGATAAAGAGAGCTGACTGTGACTAACAAAGAAAATCAGGCTTAAGATTGAAAAATTCTAAACCAGTCAGTATATGATTGTAAAAGACCGGCCCCCCTGAGAGACAACTAATTCATGGCTGTAGCCTCCTGCAAGATGCTATTCTTTGCACAGAGTTTAATTTGCAAATCATCTTTCTTCCTCTGCTGATATCCTGCAGTTTACCCCCCAGCCCCATCAATAAAAAACGTGGTAATGAGGCACACATTCATTACAGTGATCACATCCGCAATAAAAGTTCTCAGTCCTTTGACAATTTACAAGATACAAATCATATCAGCATACAGTTAAGGATGAGACTACATAAGAGTAATTTAGAGAAGAAAAAAAAAAGGCATTAGATGGTGTAATTCTGTAAACCAAGTATTAGATGCTGATAAAATTCTATTTATAATCTAATTGATTAATAATTCAATCCGGGCATGCTAAGACTGGGATTGTTGGCTCTGCTGTGCCACAATAAGATGCAAATGCATTGACTTTAAATGGAGGAGTTAATAACACGGTGTTCAGGTACACTCTGTTTAGGCTTGAAATGAAACAGCTGGGCCTTCACAGGTTTCCAAGAAGCAGTTTACTGTTCAGATCTGAAGCAAACTAATCATGACTCAATAAGCCTTTTCTGAGTCCTACTGGTTACCTTTGACATGCAAAGATTGAACTCTTTTATGTAAAGTGGTAGGCAAACAGAGCTCTGAAAGCACCTTCCTCATGTACATCTTGAAGATGATTTATGCCAGTTTTGCCTGTGTGTTATGCAGTAGACAGAGACTTCTTTGCTATTTATTTTATTTATGCTGTTTTGTTTCTCAGAGGAGAATCACAAAATGCATTCATCAGAATTTCTTATGCAAGCTCCCCACAGACCTCAAAGTATTCTGAGAGGAATCAGTACACAAAATGCAACTCAAATACTTACTTTTGTTTTGTATATTAAAGCTTTATATTTTCTCTGCCTATAGAAGTGCTGTTAGACTGGTCAAACCTTTAAAATTTTAGTGGTTTAAAAGAATAAAAATATGTGTTTATGAGGAGATGAGTAGCTTGCATACTTATTGTGGATACCTGTTAATGTATCTTCTAGAAAAACAGCGATGCATGCATAGAAGAGCCTGTCATTATTGTTAGGTTTCCTGAATTAAGACGGTTTTTCTTCTGCCCAAAGTTAGTATTCCTGTGAATGATAAAATAATGTCAGAGATGTGCCATACCACATGCACAGATGTCAGTACCTGTGGACACAGAAGCAGCTTTGCTTTTCATTTCTTGTGTCTCTGTCCTGGGTTCAGCAGTAGCAGACATTTTTCTCCTTCTTAGTAGCTGGTGCAGTGCTGTGGTTTTGACTTTCGGCCTGGGAACAGCACTGATAACACCGATGTTTTCAGTTGCTGCTCAGTAATGTTTACTCTGACCAAGGACTTTCTGAGCCTCATGCTCTGCCAGGGAGGACGGGAAGCCGGGAGGAAGCAGAGGCAGAACACCTGACCCAAACTGACCAAAGAGGTATTCCATACCAAGCACGTCATGCCCAGGATGTAAAAAAACATGGGTCAGGGACCCAGAAGAGGGGGTTCGCTGCTGGCTTGGGCTTGGTATTGGGTAGTGAGCAGTTCTATTCTATTCCCTTGTATTTCCCTTGCCATTATTATTATTAGTGGTAGCAGTAGTGTTTTATGCTATACCTTAGTTACTGGACTGCTCTTATCTCAACCCGTGGGAGTTACATTCTTTTGATTCTCCTCCCCATCCATCGGGGAGCGGGGAGAGGAAGAAAGAGGGGGGAGTGAGTGAGCGAACTGCATGAGTGGTTTAAACCACGACAGTCTCACATGCATGCAGACGGAGGAACAGCAGGAGTGTACATCCAGTGCGGAGGTACTGCAGGTAGGTCCTAATCAGCTCCAGACTAAACCACCTACATTTAAGTACAGGCATGTGTTCTTTTACACATGAACCAAGGGCACACATGCTTGGAAACATCTATCTTCATTTTCTTCAGGACCACGTTTGGCTTTCTTCCTTGTGTTAGGCAGTTCTCTCCTCTACAAAAATATCCCCCTGAAATCAGTAACACTTCTTGTAGGATGAGGTTCCCCTCCAGGTGCAGAAAAGTTTCTTCATGGCTTTTTGGGAAATACCATTTGTGTGAAGGATTTAGGCTATTTTGGAAGAGCAGTAGCTGTTGCAGAAAGGTAAATATTTTCACAGTGTTTCCACATATTTATGTTCTACCCACCGTCACTGATGAATTAGGAGCCACTGTGAGCCCAGGCACCCTGTGCCACTTGTTCTCAGGCAAGGCAGGGATTCTTCTTTTTTTGAGTTTATACATGGCTTGAAACAGGTTTGATAAGTAGGTTCAGGGTGACATTTTCAAGTAAGGCCCTCATCCCTGTTCTGGGGGAATCTATGCTGAATTGAGTGGCGTGTAATTAGTAGGTTTGTAGGTTTGCTGAAAACCTATGATTTGGTTCAAGGTAACCTTAGTTTGAAAGGCGTTAGATTCCAACTTCATAAAATGCAGCTGTGATATTTCGTTTTACCCTATTCAAATACTGGGTGATAATCTGGCATGAAATAATCTGAGATTATTAAACATTCTTTTTCCTTCATGAGATTGCAGCCATTTTATTTCTGTTGTTTTTTATGCAGATCTCCTTAAAAATAAGAGAAAGCCTAACCTACTGGGTAGTACTTGTGCCATCTGGTTTTATTTTCTGCTGAATCAGGCTGTGGTCTAGACTGTATGGAAGTTAGCTTATTGGGACAAAGCTTTATATTTACTTCCATACATGTCACAGTAAGGAGTTGATCCACTTCTGAAAGGAGGCAGGCAGCAAACTGCCTATATAATATGCTGTTCAGTTAGAATCACTAACGTAGAAGAGCTGAATTAGTAATTTCTTGTAAAATGGAAATAGGTAGCTGTCTTTTGGAAAGCAAATACCTGTCCCAGATAGGAAAATAAGGTGGTTGTTGTGTTCTCATGACTTATGAATGTGATCATCCCTGGAGGTTTCTTTCAGCCTGGAGTAGTTTGTGCACTCTCTTGCACAGAGCTGCACTTTCTCACACTATGCAGAGCAGGCGATTTCCTAATTCTGAAACACTAGCATGATTCAGACCTAACTGTGTTTCTGTTATGGGTGTGAATGTTAGTTGAACAAAATATAAGCTGCTTCCTGCTGTCACTGAATGATGACCACATTTATTTTTCCATTTGTCTTTGTAATCCATCCTCTCTGGAATCACCTATCAATTTTCTGATAGGAATATTAATTATTCAGTTAACTGATAGTCTTATTTTGACTACTTTGATTGATAAAGAACTGGCTGGATGGCCGAACACAAAGAGTTGTGGCCAATGGCTCCATCCTCAGCTGGAGGCCAGCAATAAGTGGTGCCTCTCAGGGATCTGTGTTGGGACCGGTCTTGTTCAACATCTTTGTTGGTGGCATGGACAGTGGGATTGAGTGCGCCCTCAGCAAGTTTGC
>JANRGW010053087.1:0-21156 GCA_024733675.1 Psilopsiagon aymara
ATGAAGAGTCCCTCCCCAGCATCCCTATAGGCCCCCTTCAGACACTGGAAGGCTGCTATGAGGTTTCCACGCAGCCTCCTTTTCTCCAGGCTGAACAGCCCCAATTTTCTCATCCTATCTTAAGGTCCCTTCCAACCCAAACAATTTTATGATTCCATGATTCCATGAAGCTAATTTTTTTGGAAATGGAAGATGTCTTCTCACATTATAGTTCTGCAGTGAGAAATCTGAAGACACAGCTCTATTTACTCAGACCAAACTAATAAATACCATTATAAGCAGCAAGAATATTTTGTTTTCAAAAGAAGGCTGTCATCAGCTATGTGCTACAAGTTGCTTTGTTTAATGCTTGTCATTAACTTAAGATGAATCTCTAATTACATAATGGAAAAAAATATTTCATCTCATGAGTAGGAGTATGAAACAGTTTAACACGCCTTTTACATACATAACCAGTGCATGTGAATATTCATCAACATCAGTTCATCTAACTCCAGTCACAACTTGTTTTAGACTCTGAGGAATTGGAAATTTTTGCTTTTGTTACGAAGAAAGAACAATCACATTAGAGAGCTTTTTCATTCTCGTAGTAATGAGTTTTATATGACATTTAAGAATTTGGTTTTGTGTCTCATAATGAGGTTGTTTGCACATTTTTAAATGGAAGATGCACAAAGGTATACAGCACAAATAGCTAGGTCTTTATTTTTTTTCTATAAGCTGGATGTGAGTTGAATGCTGAATTACAGTAGTTGTGAGCTGTTTCATTATTGCCTATTATGTACTACACTTCATTTCAGAAAAGGCTTTTCGTTAACTGAATGGGAATTCTGAAGCTGTTAAACTAGGCTATTCTAGGAAGCCAGAGTGTTTAGGGATTGCCAAGTTTCACAGACAAAATTTCAATAGCTATTTACTGGAAATGAAATCAAGAATGCCTCTAGAAATATGAGATTTTGTTCTTGGAGACAAGGTACTTAACAAGCTTCAGCTCTTTACTATCTCAACTCCTTTATTTTAATTGTATAGAGAGCTGAAGTAGTTTTCTACATGTGGAAGATGCGTGTCTCGGTATCACTTTTCAACCATGCATCTCATAACATTGTGGAAAAAAAGGTCTGTGTCATTTTTTTCAGTTTACTTTTGGGGAAACTAAGGCCTGGAAGAATATGATGATTTGCCCAACTCATGGGCAAAGCAGAGCAAATACTGGACAAAGGCAGGATGGTTTCCCACTGTGGCCTGCCCACATGTGCTTCAGTCCTGCCAAGATTGGGGAGAGGAAGCGTTTTTCATACTGGATGTTAAGGCTGAGTGAAAATCTTTAAAGGGAAAGAAAATGTAAAAGTATAAATCTTTCTAAAATGCTTTAAATATTTATGAACTGAAACAGAAACACTTTAGCCAAAATCACGCTTATATCTTCAAGAATATCAAAGTTAAGAGTAGCCAGTGTAAGTCTGCTGGGTAATTTAGGCATGGTAACATTGCATAGGACAAATTAAGATCTAGCTAATTCCATGATTTTTTGTGTCATCATTTCTGAATTTCTAAAAAAAAATTCTGTGTATTTATGAAAAAAAGACATATGTGGTCACAAAACAATATGGAAAACAGACATACAGATCTGTTGGTAAAGTTGTGTCATTGTGGCAGGTCCACCTTCTCTAACAAAGCCCTAAAAAAGACATGACAAAAGCCCACGAGAACTCACCACTGCAGCTCTTATCTCACCCACACAGTGGTGGCTAGCAGGTGCAAAGGTGGGGAAATTAGGGTCCTCAACCAGTGCAGGCCTACATGACCATATTTGATAGCAGATCAGATTCAACTATGGTAAAAATGAAAACCCACAAGTGAGGCATTTTGAGTTGGTCTTCCTGTCTTGAGTTCAGCTGTAGCAGTAATGTTCTCTTCCTCCTAGCAGCTGGTGCAGCTGAACCCAGGACATGCTCTCAGAGCAGTGGTCTTGCAGTGGACTCACGATCCAACTGGCATCCCTACTATAGATTGACCTCTTTCCTAACTAGAACAGTTAAGGAAGCTGAGAGACTATGCACACCATGTGTAAACACACCAGAACATCATGTCCTTTTACACTTCAACCTTTTTATAGAGTCTGTCAAGCTGTTTTGTTCTTTTGCTTTGTTTTTCTATTAAATAGGTGTCCTGGGTTCAGCAGTACCAGACATTCTTCTTCTTAGTAGCTGGTGCAGTGCTGTGGTTTTGACTTTTGGCCTGGGAACAGCACTGATAACACCAATGTTTTTAGTTGTTGTAGTAATGTGTAGTCTGATCATGGACTTTCTGAGTCTTATTCTCTGCCAGGGAGGAGTGGAAGACAGGAGGAAGCAGATACAGGACACCTGATCCAAACTAGCCAAAAAGGTATTCCATACCACAGCACATAATGCCCAGGATGTAAAAACTAGAGGCAGTTACCTGGAAAGATTGGGTTCACTGCTTGGTGAGGCTGGGTATAAGTGGTGAGTGGTTGTATTCTCGTCCCTTGTTGTTTCCCTTGTCATTATCATTATTTGTGATAGAAGTAGTGGGTTTGTGTTATACCTTAGTTATTGGACTGTTTTTATCTCAACCTGTGGGAGTTGCATTCTTTTGATTCTCCTCCCCGTCTCTCCAGGAGCAGGGGGAAGAAAGAGAGGGGAGTGAGTGAGCAAACTGTGTGAGTTACGGCTTAAACCACAACAATAGGCTTCACTATGATTTTGTCTTTACTTTTATTTTTCTCTTATGAATGTGACAAATTTAATAGCCATGGGGTGTATTTGCCCTTGTTTAAAGGGAAGCAAACCCATATAGCCTTCTTGTGAACTTTTTGTTGTTTCTCTATTGTCTTGAAGTGGTAAGATAACTTCTTTTATATATGTAATGTGTATGTATATATACATGTAAAACTTAAGAACATAAAAATACATGTTTATGTTCTCAACATTTATGGATGGTGGTTTCTTCTTTAGCTACCCGAAGTTATGAAAAAGACATTAAGGCAGCAGGTTAATTACTGAAATAGTTCTCAGTCTTTATGAAGTCACAGTCCAGGTGTTCATTCACACTCCATTTCTGCGATAAGTTAGTAATTCTAATGATTGCTCACATGGCAATTGCTATGCTGGCAGACCCTTTACTTTTGTGGCTATGACAATACCATACCATGGGGTTAGCAATTGTCTTGATTTCCCATAAGTAATAATGATAGACTGCTATATTTGCAGTGAAATTTTTAGTGAGCAAGAAGGACATTAGATTGGGATAGTTAAAAATATGCTTTCCACTTCATTACAAATTTTTCCCCAAGGAACCTGAAATGGGCTTACCCAAATTATTATCTATTCTATTGCTGCTCTTGACCTTAAAATAGATAGAAAAACAGAATAAATACCCCATAAATTCAAGTCTATAAGACGTTCACCATCTGTATTTTTATTATATTATAGTTTGAAGGCTTTCACTACTGGTGAGAACTTGAAACCATATTATAAGTCCTATCAGCTTCAACCAGACTGGTGGTCCATGTAAGGGCCTAACGTTGAACCACTGAGTTCAATCGGACTTTGATGATCACATCTAAGCCATGAGTAAGCCATGGGTACTTAAAGTGTTCTTTAATGCAAAAGTGAAAATTCATAAAAGAAAGTAGAAAAAAGAAGTGTCATCAGAAATAAGAATACTAGTATGGATATGTGGTGAAGTATTTGGGAGATCAGACAGAATGAAAAAAGAAAGAAAAAGAAAAAAAAAATAAAAGAGGTGACTGTTTATACCAGAATTAATCAGTTCTGACTTCTAATATCCTGCCTGCTCAATAAACTTTAACTAGGTATGTAGCATTACATTCTTCTTATTGCATATGGGAAATCAATATGATTTCTAACCCCACAAAATGTTATTAACATTAACACAAGAGTAAGGGGTCTGCCATTTTAACAGTTGCCAAACAAGCACTCCTCAGAAATTAATACCTATATATCACAGATTTCAGGTGCTGAAAAAGAGCACCAGGGATTGGATAGGATAAGTACTGGATTTCATTCTATTAAAGTGCTTTTATGAACTTCAGAGTTATTACAGTTCCTTTTTCTTCTTTCCTTTCTTTCCTTTTTTTTTCCTCTCCACCCTCTCTTCCCCCTTAGATTTTGTTAAGATGGAAACTCCAGTCTCAGCTTTGAGTATGGGATTTTTGATATTTGGGAAGATAATATACTCACTCCTCCCATCCCACCACTCCCCAATCCCTTTCTGTTCTAATGGGTCTAAATGTTTTTACCTCCTAGCTACTGAATAACGAGCCTTTTTAAAAGATACTGTAGGGTTGCCAGAATAAGAGAACTGATAGATATTAAATAGTGTAACTGTAACCTGTTCACTGGAACCTGTTCACTGTTACTGAAACTGTAACCTGTTCATTGGAATAGGTTGCCCAAAGAAGTAACAAATGATCCATCCTTGGAAGTGTTCAAGGCCAGGCTGGACGGAGTCTTGGATGGTATGGTCTACTGTGAGGTGTCTTTGCCATGGGATGGTGGTTGGAACTAGATGATCTTAAGGTCCAACACAAATCATTCTATGATTCTATGATTAAGAACCTAACTTGTTTTGTTTATTTAAAACTCAGATAAAGATGCATAAAAAAGGGCATAGAGCCCAAGCACATATAGTGCGCACATTTCATGGTGTACACATTTCATAGCACAAAAAATGTGATGACATCCTTCAGGTAAAGAGACATGGTGGTCTGCATTCAATACTTCTGCTACAAATATCCAGGGCATCAAGAAGCAGGAGTTATTTTAGAAACTATATGTTTTTTTTCTACTTATATACCCACTTCAAATACATGAATAGCAGATGGCTTGGTTTAACTGGATTTTAAGAATAATGTATCTATCTTGCTTCTACCTTATGTCTGAAATTCCTTCTTGTGTTTAAAACCTTAATCTGAAAGAATTTGAACTGCTGATCTTCAGCACTCCTCACAAAGCCTACTTTTCCTCCAGATTATCTGGAAGTGTAGGGGCATAGACAGGATGAAACAGATCCTGGAGGAAGCGTAATGCCTGAACTGTTGTTACACTGCTTTGGGATGACTGGATGTGTAGGTGGGGGTCATAAGGAAAGATTCAGAAGCAGAAGGGCCAAGAATGATGGACAGTTCCTGTTTCATCATCAGAAACTGAAATAAAAGTGAAACTACAGAAATCCTGCTGGGAATATCTATAAACAATATTAATAGATTGTTTAGAAAATGTGTTCCTTAAAAGAAACTCTGACATATACTTCTAAATAGGTTGAAAAAAACATTATTCTTCTCAATGAAGGGGTGTTTTGGTGGGTTTGGTTTGGTGTTTTTCTTTGTTCTTGGTTTGCTTGTTGGGTTGTTTTTTTTTTTAATTAGATAATATATTACCAAGGACAAATCAGGATAACATTTTTCTCATGAAGGAAGAATAATGGTTTTCTAGAAAACCGTCTCTTATTAGCAAATATTTCATGCTCATTCACTGTGCTTACATTATACCAGGTATATAATTCTATTTATAATTTAAACATTTTTGATATCTATTTTCTTATAAACCTTTATTGCATTATTACATTTATTTGTCTGCTTCATAATGAAGGTGAAGTTCATGACTATTCTTTCCTTGAATAAAACACTTTATCCTGAATTATGCTATCATGTCAAGCTGGTAGAACTATTAATATTTAATAACACAACAGATTGATCTGATTTTTTCCTATCCAAATTATAAATTATTTACAAGTTTAGCTTTTTTTTCTTCATCATCACACAATCATTGGTGGAAAAGTATATTGTCCATCATATCCACTTTATGGTTACTTTTTTTTAAAAAAGGAAAGATTTATGAAAGGAAGCTGGAGTACATCTAATATACACATAAATGTTTGAGATAGTGTGCTGGAGCACTTTGCTGTCTTAAAAATTCTAAAAGTAAATGTATATCTTTTTATAATTTCAGCTGAATTTTCAAAATAAAAGATAAAATATAAAAGAGCAGTAAGAATAAAAATTTATAAAATCTAATGGTAAAAACTTGTAGCCAAAGCAAAGACCTGTTGCACACTTAAAGGATGAAGAGTTTAACGAAAATGTAATTAATATTTACTTGCCTTGAACTCAGACATAAGTATGCCAAAACACTGACATAACCAGCAACTTGCATCGGGATTTTCTGACATTGAACAAGTATAAATAACATGAGCAGTGTGACAAGCATTTTCTAACCACAGCTACCAGTATATATCTCTATGTATATGAAGTAACATGCAACCACAAAAGGAGAAAACAGAGCTGTGGTATAGTTGCACAAACAGGGTACTTGAAAATAAGAATAAATGTACTGTAATATCAGACCAGGGTATGGAAAAGAGCAGGTAGTTCCACCAGACTGTTCCAACATATGGTTGAACCAGGGTATTCCAGTAGAACAACATAAATAGAGGTAAACCCTGACAAAGCCAGAAGTCCTCAGATAAGTCTAATTAGATGATGTTTGTTGAGGCAGATGAGATCACCCCCTTTCTTTTGGGGATGTGGTGAAGCGAAGCACCAGGCTCAAAGCACCCTTGTTCAAGAAGTGGAGAGACTATGGAAGCATCTCTTCTGGAAGAGACACTGTAAGAGTATAAATATTATGAAATGTCTCTGTGCCTGACTATCCTTTAGGACAGTACAGGATATAGACTCCTTATTTTGCCATGCCATGAGGTATTAAAGGCAAAAGAAAAAAATAACTTTTCATCCCAATTAGGGCTCTAATTCAGGAGAGCTCTTTATCTTCCATTTAACATTAAACACTTTTACAGTCTTAGTATTACATGTATAAAGTTTGTGATGTACTTCACTTTCTTGCTGTGAATTTGAGATGTATGTACATATAGATTTTCCTCTTCCTGTGACTGAACATTAAATCTGAACATAAATCCTTCAGAATGGTTTCTGCTGCTCTGGCAGGTCAAACCATTTCTTCTGGAGATTCAGCTTTTGCCCTCCTTAGTTACACACTTCTGGTCTAGTATCACTGAAAGTGACTCATAATTGAGTACATCAGCCTGAATTAAAGAAATGCAGTTCAAGGCATCATATCTAAATTAATTTCCTGACTTTGCATTTAGTCTTCTTTGCACTACCAATTATGAAAATGAAAGACAGGGTACTTGGAAACTGAAAGAGGACTTTGACAAGGTTGCAAGTCTGCTATATTAAGGAGACCTTGCTGACTGCCAGTGTTTGAGGGCACTTGCACACAGAGAATCAAGGCCAGAATGAATTCTGAAGCTATACAAAATGTGGTTTAAATAGATATAAATTTAGGCTTTAACCTTGTAATGTGCTACCTCCTGATGACATCAGGGGGCAGAACAGAACATCTTTACCATGAAAAGGAAAGTTCAAAGCCATCTAATACATATGCTGATGTTATTCACTACAATATCTCTATCCGTGTATATATTCTGCCAATGCTGGTAGAAATATTTTTTGGTTTTTTACAAGGATATTTAACATGATGCTTTGATAGCAAGACTGATGACTGGCAGTGATTTAGTAATAAAGATACAATATTCTCATAATCCACTTAACTAGTGGAAACAGTACTTTGCAGATTAGGTACTTCTTTTTTGCAGAAATAGTTAATAGTAAGCTCTTCTGAAGGCACACCTCTTTTCTTTGAAGAATTCCAACTAGAGGAATTAGTTGTATAACCTTTCTGCTGCTCAGAACCTCATGCAGTTCAAGAAGAGGAAGTACCAAGTCCTGCCTCTGAGCAAATCCTCAGGCACCAGGACATGCTGCAGGTCACCCAGCTGGAAAACAAATTGGAAGAAAATGACCTGGGGTTCCTGGTGGACACCCAAGTTGAACATGAACCAGCAATGTGTCTTTGCTGCACAGAAGGCTAGTGTTAGAATGAGTGCTGCCAGCAGGTGAGGGGAAGGGATCCTTCCCTCCTACTCAACACTGGTGAGGCCAAATGTGTACTCATGAGCTGTGCCCAGTTCAGGGCTTCTCAGTACAGGAGAGACATGGACACACCAGAGAGATTCCAGCAGAGGGCCACAAGGATGATGAAGGGACTGAAGCATCTTTCCTATGAGGAAAGGCTGAGAGAGCTGGAACTCTTCAGTCTGAGGTGAAAAAGACTCAGGGGGATCTTATCGATGTTGATGAATACCTGAAAGGAGGATGCAAAGAAGATGGAGACAGGCTACTTCTAGCCGTGCCTAATGACAGGACCAGAGGCAATGGTCACGAACAGAAAAACAGAAGGTTCCATCTGAACATCAGGAAATATTTTGCTGTGAGAATGACCAACCACTGACATAGGTTGCCCAGGGAGACTGTGGAGTTTCTATCCTTGGAGGTACTCAAAAGCCATCCAGACATAATCCAGGACAGCTGGCTCTAGGCGGCACTGCTTGAGTAGGGGGAGTTGAAACAGATAACCTCCAGGTCTCTTCTACCCACAACCATTCTGTGCTCTAGACATTTCCTAATAAGTCACCTAAATCTAGGAAATAATGGAGCAATTACACCGTTTAAGAAGAATTTTGGACAGTATGTATGCAATTAACCTCTTAAAACTGCAGATGTCATTTAGAACCCTGAATTTCAGTGGTCTGTTTTCTGCTGGTTGCCAGAAATTTGTATTTGAGTATAAAATGATAAGTGATGATTCTAAATAATTTGCATATATATACCTCACTTCAACTTTATCATTTTTTGGTAATTTTCTTCTCTGCACTCTTCAGAGATCATTTGTTGCGGAGGAAAAAAAGATTTTTCATATAGATTTTTTTAAATTTTTCTTTTATGCACAGTTCTGTTTGCAACTAGTTTTATCAGCAGTTTGCTAATCTTGCACCAAGGTGCAGGCATAGCTTAGAACTTGTGAGTTTGTTGACTTTTTTTCTGCTCAGATGTGTCTGCGACTGATAGCTCTGTGGAATTCTGTAGGTCTGATTATTTTGATTCATGTAATAAATCATGCTGCAGTCATATATTGCAATCATATAGATAAAAACCATTAAGGAAAAACACAAGTTTTGGTGTTTGGTGTATTTTTTAGAATTTAAGTTACATGAGTAACTTTTAATTTGATAAAAGCCTTGGCAGAAAAGGGGATTGTAAGTGTTTGATACTGCTTCAGTGATCATTGTTATTGTTATAAATGATTTAGTATTTTTCCCTGGTACTGTGCTCTGTTACAAAACATGCTGCCCTTTCAAAATGTCTAAGAAATATAAATCTGTGAAATGATAACAGAAACACAATGGCAAGAAGTTTAAATTAGCCATTAAATGTTTATGTTTATATTAAAAACCAGAATAATAAGGCCAGTTAGAAAACTACACAAGAGTTCAGCAAAAGTGGGAGAACAAGGAGATGTTTCAACACCGAATTTAGTTAGTCTATGAACAGATTAAGTAATACAGATAGATTGTATTTAATGGATCAGAAATTGCCCTCCAGTGCTATATGTTGTATTGGTGCAGGTACTATTGATGCACAGATCCTTCATGTGAATGTTGATTTGCCTGCAGATGTGTTTAAAGGATATAGATTTTTTCTTTATTTATTTATTTTTCTTCCAGTAAGGGTATTTGTTTTTATGCATGGAACATCCTTTCTCAACTGAGAGCATCAATGGCTAGTCATTTGCTAGATTTGCCATCTTACTTTGTATATTGGTTTGCAAATACAGGCTTTGATTATGCTTACTCGGTAATACATTTCCAACCACATGAAGAATTTCCTAGGATAGAGAGTTAGTTTGTAGCACATGGAAGTGAAATGTTTAAATTAGTTTTGACATGCCATCTAGTTAATAAATCAATATGCCTCTCCTGTAGACACATGATCAAAGGGATTAGCCTGCTCTTTTTATAAACATTGAATTACTCTATAGATATTTAAGGTAAAAAATGAAGGAGCTGTAGGAGAAAATAGCTTCATTTCAAAATAATTTCTGTCTGATTCAGCTTTCTTGCACTAAGCATACTTTGTATCATATTGTGAAAATTCTTTAATCGAGACATGTCTCATTCTGAGTAGAAAAAAGAAATCACTGTTGATTTCTGTAAGAAATTCTGCTATTTCATTGCTATTTTTCATTTGGCAGTATTGCTATACTTACTCAGGCAGCCTTCTTAAAAATTTTAGTGTGTCCTGGGTTCAGCAGTAGCAGTCATTTTTCTCCTTCTTGGTACCTGGTGCAGTGCTGTGTTTTTGACTTTCAGCCTGGGAACAGCGTTGATAACACCCGTGTTTTCAGTTACTGCTTAGAATGTTTATGTTGACTAAGGACTTTCTGAGTCTCATGTTCTGCCAGGCAGGAAGGAAGCTGGGAGGAAGCAGAGACAGGACACCTGACCCAAACTGACCAAAGAGGTATGGAATACCACAGCACGTTTTGCCCGGGATGTAAAAACGGAGGGCAGAGAGCAGGAAGGGTGGGGTTCGCTGCTGGGTCAGGCTTGGTATCAGTGGTGAGCAGTTGTATTCTCTTTCCTTGTATTTCCCTTGTCATTATTATTATTGGTGGTAGCAGTAGTGGTTTGTGTTATACCTTAGTTACTGGACTGTTCTTATCTCAACCTGTGGGGGCTCCATTCTTTTGATTCTCCTCCCCATTCCCCCCGGGAGCCGGAGGTAAGAAAGAGGGGGCAGTGGGTGAGTGAACTGTGTGAGTTATAGTGGCTTAATTCAAGACAGTGCAACCAATCTGTACTGTCGTATGCATATTAGCTTTATTTATGATATAAGGTTTACAGACCGATAAGCAGTATACTCATAACTGCAAGCGAAATCAAATATTACTTCATCACCCTGTCTAGATTTCTTCTTTGCCATAATAATAAGACATCATTTTTCCCAGTCCCTATAATGATAAAAATATCAAGGGATGATTCATTATGGTGTACTGATTTCACAAATAAATGTGTCAAAAATTTGTAATAAAAGTATAATCCTTTTTGGTTTTGACCATATGATTTATTAGAGGAACCAAATCTCTTCAGCTGCTATTGTGCTCACTGTTTTCAAGATTCAAACCCATGAATCTCATTGATTTCAGTGAACACTATATCACCCTCAAAATTATCAGTAATACACTAATATTTGGGATAAAGTATCTTATTTTACATGAAGAGCTCTGCACAGTTGAAGCTACAGGTTATAGCTTCATTTCATCTTTGACAGCTAAAATCAGATCTTTTTTAATAACTTACTCTTTTGGTATTCCTCTCCTATATGACAGATTTTATTAAGAGTAAAAAATAAATAATAAAAACCTAAATAAACATTTTGCTATGACCATAAAGGGACAGGTAGAATACTTATATATTAGTAGAATTTTAGGTGGTTTTTTTTCATCCACAGAGTAGCGCCATGTAACCCAAAACATAATCTAGTTTCCTACTGATATCACCACTGAATTTCAGTGTTTCCAACTTGTCTAAGTTTTTAGCTAATCTGAAGATACATAAAATGGTTTATTTTAGTATCTTATTCAGGTCAATTTTAGGTGAAAATAGAGATTATATTTAGAGATCTTGCCAACATGATTGCACATTCCTACTGTGGAGCATAACTTTATCAAAAACTTAAATAAAGAATTGGAAATCCCTCCAATTTTACAAAGTAAAGAGCAAGCAGAGAAAGATCACAGACCTATACATCACTGTGGGAGGATCTGTCTCACTTGGTTTTCCTGTTATGCTCAACAGACTAAAGTAGTTACTACTGTAAGATGACTTACTCACAGACCACCAGAGAATTTTCCTTTGGACTAGGTTATGCTCAGCCTTCAAATCGAACAGTGTCATTGCCACACATATGGCTCTGGGTTGCCTAATGGATCAGTCATTGGCTGAGATGTTGGAAGTCTAGTAGAACTTGAGACACCCTGATGTGAACTCCTTCAGCTCAGTTTCGTTTGAAAAGGACTGCATAAAGCATTGGCCTAGGGTTAATTAGCGCTTGATTACTATTTTTCTGGGGGAAAAAAAATAAACAAATAAACCACCTGCATTGGATTAAGGCATTAGTAAGTGCTGCCTTAAACAGATAGTTAAGATGTCAAGGTTTATGAAGTAGATATGTAATTATAGACAAAATGAATTCCACCTAAATATTCCTTGATAAAGAAAGAAATTAAGGAAAATACAAACACACAGTCACTTCATTTCTTATTTGCAGGTTCAATGTATTTTGGAAAAGGAAATCAGAGTAATTTCTCATATTCAGGAAAGAAATACCAATTTATGATTAATTAGAAGCAGCATGGGAAAATGAAAAAAAATAAGTTATATTAATTGGAGACAAGAATACATTTGTATTTCCAAGATCAAATTTAGAATATGATTATGTAAACTGGTTTCATTGCTCTAATGCTGACCTTCTCTATGTTGCTCTAGACTTAATGACCTACTCTGATGCCTTGTAAACCAATTACCTCAGTTTCTCAGCAGAGAAGATGATTTTTTTTTCCCGTGTTTTCTTGAGTGAACTGTTTGAACTGTGAGAGGCAGTGGCTACAGCTGTTTTTAAAAAATGCTTGGATAAAAATCACAAGTATTAAGGTAACCATTTTTTTTTTCTGGTTTTCCTTTGTTGCAGTGTTTTAATAACAGTAGAAATAAGTTAATAATGAACAGAGCCATTTTATCTCTTGGGATTTTTTAGAACTCTTTGATAATATTGTTAAGGTCTGAATTGTGTGACAGATAAAAAAATTATTCAAAATATGCAGGTTTAAATTTATTGAGTTCCTAGTGCATCTCACAAAATGAAAGAAAGCAATTGAATTCTGAATATGTTCTAGGTTGAAGGCCAGTTCCTTAGTTGTTTAATACAGGATTAAAATATAATAAAAATAATTTTGTACTGCAGAATGTTTCTGTCAATTGGCTTAGAGATCCATACCAAACAAGAGCTACAACATTAATGATTTCAGAGGTACAACACTTCTGATGATTTCCAAAGTTGCTTTGAAACCTGAGTTTTGTTGGCTGAAAAAATCCTCTATATTGCTTGCTATATTTAGACACGGATGACTGGGATTTTACAAAAGGTCTTCAAGTTGTTGAAAACTACTGACTGTTGAAAATGGTTTCAAAAAAATATGTTCCATCAATTTTGTTAAAAAAATGGGTGTTACTATATGTATTTTGCAGAATGAATGAAACATTTCATGGACATTTTTCTTTCTAAAAATATATTATTTAAAATGAGGCCACATAGTGTGCTCAAATATTTTAACACACTAAATAGAGTGACTTAAGAGAAAAATCAGTCTATTTTTTCCTTTTCCAAATTTTCTTATTACTTTTTTTTAAAAATTTTTGTATCTATCTATCTATCTATCTATCTATCTATCTATCTATCTATCCATCCCTTTCTTCCCTTACAATAGCAACATTTCCCCTCTCTGGATTTCAGTATCTCAATTTGAGTTATTTCCCAGAACAAATTCAAATACAATCATATACTGGGGAGAAAGGAAGCAAAATTCTAAAGAAAGAATATCCCTTTTAATTTAATCGTGATCATACATTCTGAAGTATATCATATTTCCTTGTCTAATTTAGTTCTCTAGTGATGACTTACTAGTGAGCTTGCATACTGACTGCTTGTTATTAGAGCCTCCTCAATACAAAACAAGTCATAAAAGAGTTAAAAGAGAGAGCATCTTCTTTTCAGAATGGTGACACCTTTCACTTCTACCAAAATTACTGGCAGTAACTGTTGAAGACAGAATACCCTCTGTGACTGAATGAAATAGTTATATAAAAAAACTTTAAAACATGCTTCATAGATATTGAATTTTTATCTCTTTACCTTAGAGCATTTCAGAGAACATTAAAAGTAACTAGGGATTGTCTAGTTTATTCTATGCAATATTTGTCTGTCATTGAAACTGTTAATATGAGTAATCAACATCCAGGAGCTGGTTTTCGCTTTGATGAGCAATTCACTGAGTTAAATGAGTAGCTGTCTTATATCCTGAAAGATACTCACACAGGGACATTAAATCTAGTGCAATAAGTTGCCTAAATATGGTTAAATGCTTAGAACATCACTCTGAGCTAAATATTGTATGATACTCCAAAGATCATAAGTAGCTTCTAAATTTTTATTAAGCCTGTTTTACTCATTTTTTTATTAAACTTGAGAGCTGTGACCTATCTAGAAATTTCTGGTTAAATTAAGCTAATTGAAGACTGGAAACAGCTACGATGAAAAAGGAGTGTATGTATATTAGTTAATAAAAATTTCAGTTAATGAATAGCATTAACTTGGAAATGTGATTTTTGCTTTTACAATATCACTTTGCTTACTGTAAGTAATTGTATAGATATTTTAGGGTCCCCTTTCCTCCATAATCCACAAGCCACCATTTTAATATTATTATCATGGTACTTTGTTTATCAATGGTTAGGTTCAGTCTCCTAAATAGAATCATAGAATAGTTAGGCTTAGAAAGGACCTTAAGATCATTTCAATCCCCCTGCCATAGGCAGGGACACCTCCCACTAAAATATGTGGGGCATTTTTCACAGAAAGCAGTGCAAAGGGTCCTTCCCCATAGTACTTCAGGCACCGGAGGCTTTTCTCGGCGAGTGAATGCATACAGGATACTGAGATGTGTCAAGTGGCAGGGTATCAAGGGCAATATATGCTGTTCTTGCACAATTTAAATGGGAAGTCAATGGCACTTGAGGTGGTTCTGCTGCAATAAATTCCTCATTCATGATGGTGAATTTTTACCTTAGTGATATACAAATGAAGCTTCAGTTGCAATCATTACAAACTCCATTTTCTTGACAGTAACCTGGCAGTAAGACTAGAGTTCTGTGTCAAAAGCAGCTAAATACAGGGGAACCCTGAAACACAAAGAGAATCTGTGTTTGTCTGACTGATCTTGCTGTTGAAGCAATTACCATGAACTCAGGAGATCTGGCTTCAACTGGACTGGTAATTTTATTGTTTTGTCTCTGTAAATCGAAGAGAAAACACCCCAATAATTTCAAAACTAGCTAAAATGCTCTTCTTTTACAAGCTGCACAATGTTTCAGACTTCTTTATCTTTCTTCAACTTCATTTCTCTAAGAGAAAATCCTCCAAATATGATTTTTTGTGTAAAATGCATGTGAATATTACATACTTTTACATCATGAGAGTTACTTCTCTTGAACAGTAGGGATTAAAGAGGAAAAATTAACTTTTGACTAAAAAAAAGCAAACAAATAAAAAAGTGAACTTGGGAACTCATGAAATTTTAAAACTTTCTACGGGAGTACAATTTTCTTTATCTGAGGTTTTGATTAAAATGATACTGTAACACTGTGGGTTTAAAGCTTTTCAATTTATACCTTTCAGACCTTAACAAGAAAAGTGTGAAACAACAACCAAATTGTAATAAATAAACCAGCAGTTGCTGACATTGTCCCTTTTGTCATCATTTAAGAAAGGTATGAAAAATTATTGTTTCTATTTGACCACAGTGAAGAAAAAATATTATTAGGAATAGCAAGGAATATTTGCATCTAAAAAGAGAAAAATTGCATTCTCAAAATGCACTTAGAGAGACATTTAAATGTAATGCATTTAATTAAAAAAGACCAGTCCCAGCACTGATTCCTGAGGGACACCACTCGTCACGGGTCTCCAGCTGGAGATTGAGCCGTTGAGCACAACTCTTTGCGTGCAGCCATCCAGCCAGTTCTTTATCTGCCAAGTGGTCCACCTATCAAATTGATGTCTCCCCAACTTAGAGTAAAGGATGCCATGTGGGACAGTGTCAAATGCTTTGAACAAGTCCAGGTAGATGACATCAAGTGCTCTACCCCTGTCCATCAGTTCCATAGCCCCATCATAGAAGTCCGCCAAATTGGTCAGGCAGGATTTCCCCTTAGTGAAGCCATACTGGCTGTCAGCAACCACCTTGTTGTTTTTCATGTGCCTTAGCATGCCTTCTAGGAGAATTTGTTCTGAGATTTTGCCAGGCACAGAGGTGAGGCTGACTGGTCTGTAGTTCCCCAGCTCATCCAATTTCCCCTTCTTGAAAATGGGGTCATATTCCCTTCTTCCAGTAGTCAGGAATTTCACCTGACTGCCATGGTTTTTCAAATATAATGGTCTGTGGCTTAGCAACTTCATTCACCAGCTCCTTCAGGACTCATGGATGAATTTCATCAGGTCCCATGGACTTGTGTTTGTTCAGGCTCCTAAGATGGTCTCGAACCAGATCCCCTCCTACCGTGGGCCTAGGGTCTTCATTCTCACAGTCCAACTTAAACAGGGGAAGCTTAGATTTGATATGAGGAAGAATTTCTTTACTTTGAGGGTAGTGAGGCACTGGAATGGTTTGCCAGGGAAGTTGAGAATGCTCCATCGCATCCAGTCCAGGTTGGACTGAGCCTTGGGTGATATGGTTTAGTGAGAGGTGTCCCTGCCCATGGTAGGGGGGTTGGAATGATCTTAAGGTTCTTTCCAACCCTAACTATTCTATGATTCTATGATTAAAATGTTGAATGGTATTTAAGCTTCAACTATTGGCTTCTATTTTAAAGTCAGACTGATATGTTTCTATGCTATGTATGTACATTTATACATATGTATGTGATGGAATTAGAGATTGGTAGGATGAGGGACTGTGTCTGTCATCATCACAGGGTAGCATAGCACTCGCTTTGATTTTCAAAAAGTATCATCATACACATGCGTACAATCCAAACAAAAAGCTTCATAGGATTTTGTTTTGTACAACTGTCATAAGTACAAGAGAAGTATTGAATTCTGGGGTCAAATAAAGGCAACATCCCATCACCATAGGACAAAAACCATCGTACACTCCTACACTTGCTTTTTCTAGCTCTGCAGCAATTCCGTAGATAAAATGTTGTTATGTATCTCTACACATTGTCTCTGATTCTGAGTACACATAAGCTTCAACTATTCACAGTGAAAGCAAAGAACTCTCTTGTAGTCCCCCAGGATTTAGTGCCCTCCACAGGATATTTTAGATGGGATTTAAAAGACCTTTTATTGTTTTAATTGAATGGGTTCTGGCAAAATTTATGCAATTACCCTTTTAAAATTCAGAGGAAAATATGTAGTCACCATAACATCATTTCTATAGTAGCAACAGGTTGCATATTTCACATATATTCTTGAGTCAGTCTTAGATTATATAATATTAATTCTTGGAAGGCAAGGTACATCACCACTTTTTGATGAAAATCTGTGCACCACTATTAGCGAAACACTTAGCAAAACTGCTCTTACATTAATGCATTCATTTAAGACTAGGCATTTGTGTATGAAATAGTAATATATGGGGCACATGCAATGAAATTAACAAAGGGGATGAACATAGGAAATTTGGCATATCAAGTTACAAAGTCAAATAACAAGGAGAAAATACCGCTGATTTCAAAAATACAATAATTAATTTGTAAATAATAGGTGACAATAGGTCATTATTTAGCAAACACAGAGCAGCCAGCTTGCTATATCTCGTTTCAACCTGTCTGGATCAAATTATGATTTCCTCCATAATCTAGACTAAAATAAGAAAATATCAAAAAGAGAGAGTATTAGACATTTTAAAATAAATGCTTCCATTTTCACCTAAAAATTCCAACCATTAGTAATCCAGAGAGTTACCACCTTCTGGTAATTTTGAACTTTGAAAAAGCCAGTGGAAAATACCTCATACCAATCCATTTAATCACTGCTTTGTTCTGACTAGTTTCTTTGTGCAATGAAATCAATGAAAAATAATGGTTTTCATGCACCAAATTCTTATATATTAATGTGTTAAAATTTTCATGAGTAAAGTTGTAAAGATATTGTTAGAGGGGTTTTGTTTTTTTGTCTGGACAGACCTGTGTGAGACAATAAATGTAACAAAACAGATGCCAAAATGTGTCCAGATGGTCTCTGTTCCCCAAATCCTGTATGGTTACAGAGTCATAATCAACAAACCTCACAGAACAAAAGTATTGTTTCTAATCTTTCAAATTCCTGGTTATCACATTGCAACTAATTAATGAGCAAAAATATTGATTTAAGGCATGAAGGATAGGATTTGACAACTGGAAGCTGATATACCACTTCTTCTTTCTTAACCTTGGCAATTAATATGTTGTGGCAATTATTGTATGGCTGTGGAATAACTACAGGCTTTCTGGATCTGTGCTAATGCAGCATAGTAATCTATGCAAAATAGTTTTCTACTTCCTTCTATTAGTTTATTTTGCTTTAATTAGTGAAGATTGAAAAGACTTTCACAGGCTATTGTTAAGCACAGGGTGTACTGAATGGGTGCAAGCCTGCAAAGTCGAGTCTGTCCCTGCTATCTTGTGGTGAGGAGTGATGATGAAGACACTCATCAGACTTTCACTCAATCTGCCTTCCCCATGCCAAAGCATTATTATTCCATAGCAATATAAGTAGACAACCTGCAGGCAACATCCAAGATCTTAGAGTTGTGTTTATTGAGTTGTGTATTGAGAAATGACAAAGAGCACTTGAATGCTATTTTGTCAGTTCACTTGGTTCAATGTTTCCAACAGATTGTTGGTCTTTCAGAAAAACATATTGTGGATCTGGCCATATGTAGTTATTAAAGATAACGTGGCACCTTTATAAGAGTGTTTTAGCCTGCTGTCCTAACTAAATCCCTAGTGAGATAATTATACTCTCTCACTCTGGATAGCTTTTCCACCACAAAAATTTATTTCTTCTCATAAACTGTCTTGGATAACTGCAGTGTGTTGGTAAGGAGCCTAACAGATGTCACACACAATGTATTACTCATAAAAATGCTATCAGCCTCTTTGGGTTGAGGTAAATTATGTACCCCTAAATTTTCAGCTTATGTGCTGAAATATTGAATGTGTGCATAAAAAGTGTCTCAACTCAGACAGAAATATTATGCCACCAAGAAGTTTCTCTAATATAAAGGGAGGAAAAATCCTGGAGAATCTCTCCTTTAAAAAAAAAAAAAAAAAAAAGAAATCCTGAAGATTACTTTGTTAGACAAAAATCAGTAGAAACAAGGAAAATCTCAAAAAAAATACCTCTTCTGCTAAAAAACCCCAAACATTTCCCAGACAAGTAAAATAAAAAAATAAGACAAAACAAAACCAACCCGAGCAAAAATTTTTTTTTTTTTAACTGGGAAAAATTCTTCTTGACAACATTGTTGTTAATAAAGCCTTTGTTAGGTTCCAAGGTGAAGTTTTTATAGCTGCTAGAACTCAGAGAATTAACAGGCAAAGTGAGAGTTCCTATAGTTTCATGAAGTTATGTTGATTAATATACAAACTACATCCAGATTGCTGCTAATTGTCAGGTAAATTTATCCTTATATGCTTCCAGGAAAATAGAAAGAATAATAAAAAAAAAACCAAAAAAACAAAAAAACAAAAAAACAAAAAACAAAAACACAAGGAAGTATTTGACAAGAAGAAATGTTTTGTTAACATAATTAAGAAAACTTTGCCATCTTCATACATGAGAAATTGTGATCTCTATTAAGAAACTTTGGAAAAGGATTTCAAAGTGAATACTGCAAGATGATACAGTGTACTCTTGTGTGCAAAGTAAAAGAGGTAGGAATAAGGCAGCTGTAACATGGAAATATTGCTGCTGGTTGCATATCTGAAGGGAAGAAACTTGTAGTGGAAAAAGCAACTTTCTTTTATGTAATAGTAAGTAACTGCTAGGAGAGTAGTGTGACAACCTCAAACATGGTCAACAAGTACAGCTGCATTGTGCAGGCACTTATAAGCTGCTTTTAAGAGCCTAGGTATGTTTTACTTCCCACGGTTAACAATTCTCAGTGGAAATACTTTTAAAACTAAGATTAAAGCTTTTACTAAGAAAGTTTTCTCATTTTTTTACTACCTGTTTGTTCTGAAAAAAGAACATTTTTGAAGCTGCAGCACTTCTTAAAGAAAAGTAATACCTTAAAATATTTATGTAAAATGCATGTATGTATATATGTATGTACATAAAATCGGGTAAGGAAAGAGTTTACATGTAGAGGATCATGGCAGTCAGGTGAAGTTCCCGACAACTGGAAAAAGCGGAATATAACCCCTATTTTCAATAAGGGAAAAATGGATGAGGTGGGGAACTACAGACCAGTCAGCCTCACCTCTGTGCCTGGCAAAATCTCAGAACAAATTCTCCTGGAAGGCATGTGTCATGGGTTCAGCAGTAGCAGTCATTTTTCTCCTTCTCGGTAGCTGGTGCAGTGCTGTGGTTTTGACTTTCGGCCTGGGAACAGCACTGATAACACCAATGATTTTAGTTATGGCTTAGTGATGTTTGTACTGGACAAGGACTTTCAGAGCCTCATGTTCTGCCAGGGAGGAGGGAAGCCGGGAGGAAGCAGAGACAGGACACATGACCAAAAAGGTATTCCATACCACAGCACGTCATGAGCAGGATGAAGAAACAGAGAGCAGAGACCCGGAAGGGTGTGGGGGGTGCACTGCTTGATCGGGCTGGGTATATGTGGTGACCTGTTGTATCCTCTTCCCTTGTATTTCTCTTGTCATTATTATTACTAGTGGTAGCAGTAGTGTTTTGTGTTATACCTTAGTTACTAAACTGTTCTTATCTCAACCTGTGGGAGTTGCATTCTTTTGATTCTCCATGTAGCAAACTGCGTGGCTGATTTACAGCCTAAACCCCGACATCATCCTGAGGCACATGAAAAACAACAAGGTGGTTGGTGACAGCCAGCATGGCTTCACTAAGCGGAAATCCTGCCTGACCAATTTGGTGGCCTTCTATGATGGGGTCACGGAACTGATGGACAGGGGTAGAGCACTTGGTGTCATCTACCTGCACTTGTGAAAAGTGTTCGACACTGTCCCACATGACATCCTTTACTCTAAGTTGGAGAGACATCAATTTTATAGGTGGAACACTCGGTGGATAAAGAACTGGCTGGATGGATGCACTCAAAGGATTGTGCTCAATTGCTCAATCTCCAGCTGGAGGCCAGTAAAGAGCTGTGTTCCTCAGGGATCAGTGTTGGGACCGGTCTTGTTCAACATCTTTGTTGGTGACATGGACAGTGGGATTGAGTGCGCCCT
>JANRGW010053092.1:0-14347 GCA_024733675.1 Psilopsiagon aymara
TCCAAGCCCCTGTGTCCAACCTGGCCTTGAGCACTGCAGGGATGGGGCAGCCACAGCTTCTCTGGGCACCCTGTGCCCATGTCCCAGCACCCTCACAGGGAAGAGCTTCCCTTTGAATGAGGAAGAAGAAATGCAAGTTAAATGGCTGATAATCCCATGAAGATCAATGGGAGGCATTTCTTTAACACTGTTGAGAGCATGCACAGATATCCCAGTATGTGAAGCTACAAACCTGCACGACATAGACCTCTTCTCTCCCACTGTACCAGATTTCAAATTTCCGATGATCTCCTTTCACATTCTCAGTTATTCCAACTGCATTCATCTGCAAAGCCAAAAGAACCCCCAAATCAAAACCTCTTCCTCTTCCCTATGAATCCAGGCTCTTTCCAGCATATCAAACAAACCTGTTTTCAGCCAATTTAACACATTTCATCAACTTTCATTTCAGTAGCAAATGAAAGGCATTATCTGACTTACCCACCCTGACTTCCCACCAGCTTGCTGTACTTGCAAATGCTTTCTGAAGCCAGCCAACGGACCTTAGGGGACTTTCCATTCAGCAATCAGGAGAGCGAACCACTGATACCTCAATACCACTTCCAGCATGAAATTTCTCAGGTGGGGTACATGAAGCTTTATCAATGCATGGCACATGATTGTTCTACAGACATTTTTTTCTGCCATGTTATTATTTTCTCACTTTAATTTCACGTTTCATTCTTTCAGCAACCTTTAAACCCCATTTATGACACCCTTAGGTCCTTTAGGAGCTTCAGATCAAATTCTTTCGGTCCCTGGCCTAAGTCTAGAGATCTGCAGCGTAGTGCCATGATGCCCTAGGAAGCTGCATCGGGCTTCATTCTGATTTTAAAAGACAGTGTTATAAAGGATGTAGAAAGGGCAGCCTAGAGAGCACCTCATCCAGTCACTGCAAGCACTGTGCTTCTTGTTTAGCACAGCAGTTTATACAGAGGCTCCAACACCACTACCCAGGCATCAAGGTATTAGAAGTTTTAGATGATCTACTACGAGGAGGTGAAGAAAAGTGTCAGGAATAGACATATTGAAGGTCTACTCATTCATGTTAGTGGAATTTGAAATTCAATTTCCTCCCTCTGGCTAGGATTTACTGTCCTCAGTAATCTGGGGCTCACTGCAGTGCAGACCATGCGGGGTCAGTGCAAAGCTCATCTGCATCCTCTGCCATGGTAGTATATGGCACTGATTTACTTGCCATCACGACGAGCTATGAACCTGCAGCCTGCAAGCCACTGAATCCCAGCTGAAGAGATATTGACCACTGGATGTTTTACATAGTGTGTACAATATTATCCTAAGGGGTTCTGCTGTTTGTGTTACAGGCATCCAGTCACACAGCTTCTACCCGACAGCTTGCTTTAATTGTGAATACTGAGAAATCATTCCTACGATGAAAACCAATTCCCTGATATGACCATGAATCAAACAAATGTCGCATTCCAGAGAAATTATTCTGCCCTCAAGACAGCAATTCTGCAAATGGCTTTGTGTGGACGCAATCCTGCAGCATCCATGGATTCTCTAACCCCAACCTCTCCGTGTGGCAACACAAACGACTTGGAAAAATGAGCCCTCCTGAGGCAAAGCAAAACCCTGGCCACATTGCCTGGACTTCTAAGGCAGGATTTTCTCCTCCAAGCAGGCTTTCCCCACGCTGCTTCTTCAGTTCTTTCAAAGCCACATCTGGTAAAACACATACTACAGGGAAAACAAGCTTTCCAGATGGAAAATGATGCAGTTCGGGGAAAACACTGAAGTGCCTTAGCAAATGACCTGGGATTTGCTTTTAATCCACTATTGGTAACACGCACAGGCAAATCTACTCTCACTTTGCTTTCTGATTACTTGTGGCATCTCCTTCCCAGACCCTGCTAGATCAGGGACCTGCAGCATCTGAGGGCTCCGCCTCCAAGTGCCCTTTTTTCCCCATTTTAAGATAAACCCATATGGTCTTTTATTTATCAAGATGTTAAAAGTGTCCATCACACACAGTATACCAGAAGGTTAATACTGGAGGAGCAGTTTGGGATTTGTATTGATAACAGTTAGCGCTTATAGCTAGGTTTATGCCCCTCATATTTTGCTCTTCATCTGATAATTGTACTTTTAGCTGCAGTTAAAGCCTGCCAAAGGAGAAAGGCAACGAGGGAGGAAGAGTTATCTGCATCCTCACAGCTGGGAAACAGGGCTCCAGAGCAGCCAGCCAGACCCCAGCCCAAGAGATCACCCTGGGGACCAGGAGCAGGAGGAGCTTCCCAGATGGAAGATGCAAAGGGCCTCCCTGGTTTCGTGCCCTTGTATCCATGCCTGGAAAGCAGACTAGGGCAGGGGCAAAGGCACCTTTCCATCCCTGGGACTTGCCCACAGCTCCATGTACGTGGCAGATGCCATCATATATGTGCCTCCAAAGTCCATAGGCTCTCCCAGCTGCTGATTCAACTATGGGTGTCCTCATAGCTTATTACAACCAACAGCTTTTCATGGACAAAGCACTTCCACATGGGGCATTACAGCCCTTAATAGCAGAAAACAAGCCACTGTGGTAGAGGAAAAATACTCTCTGGGTCTGCAGGGTTCCTGGTTTACAACATACATGGCAATGGCCCCAAGTAAAAAGTCCTTACTTTCAAAAAGTGCTTAAAACTGTAAGATGAGGTTTTGTCATATCCATCTCCGTGCTCCTCTCGCTTCTTGCAGAAGACCAAAGCTTTCTCGTACAGGAAGAGATGCCTCTGCATTGGCTTGAACCTGGCAAGATCCTTCATTTTTGTGGGACCTTTCCGGTGTCCTGTCCAAACACTGAAAGATCCTTGCATCAACACCTTCCCCAGTTCGCTCAGGTCACCCTGGTGAGAGCAAAATAAATGAAGCAAGTAAGAAAAGGCATCAATTGAAACATAAGGACCAGCCAAACAATGGCAGGCGATGGGGCCAGCTCTGTTCCAAGGCACACCACTCTAAGGACACGTCTTCCTGGAAGGCTCAGGTGATGTTTTAGGAGTGAGGGCATAAAGCCAGCAGGGAAGCAGAGGTCTTGGACGCAGGGCTGTGGCTAGTCTGTGTGAAGGGATGCAAGTCAGTAAGTAAAAAACTAGGAAGATAGGAAAGCTCTTCATATCCTATGGAAGTCCAGGCCAAAGAGGGCAGATGAGATTGGAGCCTGAATTGAGGTCTCAGAGGATGGACCTCTCACGGACGCCAGGACTGAGACCAGCAGCTTAGAAAGCCAAGTCCTCACCCTTTCCTGAAGCCCTAGGGAAGACAACCACTTCAATAGGCAAGGGTCAAAATCAGCCTCAAGGAGCATTTTGTTAAATGCTGAATGAAGACACCCCAGGTCAGAACTAGGATGCAGGCTGGCAAATACTCTCAAGAACCACCAGGTGGCAAGTGTGGGCACTATGCGGCCAGGACAGGTCCTTTGGAGGTGCCTATTTTCCCAAATCAGATGGAAAACTGTCACCTGTAAGAGCTCCCTCATCCCATTCACTTTGTAGCTCTTCCAGTACAGCTTTTAGCTCATACATTCTGGGACACTACCTATTCCCAAGGCATCATCCCATCTCTCATTACCCAGATCTACTCACATCATATCCTGTTATTGAAATCTGATGCATGGAGTCATTGACTGACTTTAGTAAATCCAACATTGCAACCAGAGCCTCTTGAAGTTCCTGAACTCCGTCACAGCTCGTGCTGTACTTTAGCAGCTCCTGAAAATAGGAATGGAAAAGCAGAGGTTTGCACTTGAAGAAAGCAGACTCTGCCATCTCGCCCAAGGTTTCCAGTGCCCAAGAGCAACCTACACCGCCTGGGTTTCTTATGTCATTGGAAACAAGAGTCACACTAAACCACAATGAGTATGAGGTGTGGGACACGTCACTGAAGCACGGCGCATTTTGCTGGGTTTCCCTACGGATGGTGTCAGGTTATAAAGCAGCATCACGCTCATCTGAGTTCTTTGTGCTGTGTTTTCCTGCCGGGTAAGAAAGGGGAACTGAGGCTCAGGTTTTCCAATACGCCTTCAAATGAGGTTGCAGCAGACAGAAGGAAGAGAATTTATAAAATCCAGAGCCTTCAAGTCAATACATGGAAGGCAGATGAGGGAATTACACCACTGATATAAAGCTCCTTTCACTTCCGATCTCCTGTGCCTACTTACAGCTTCCTGTGTATTCATCTCTCATTCCTGAGGTGGGGTTCAGAAGCCACTACTTCAGTGTTATTGCCACTTTACCAAGTGGGAATAACAGCACTGCCTTGCCTCAGAGTGGGGACATGAGAATAAATGCATTAAGCACTACAGCCACTGTAACAACCCGAGGAGAAGAGATGCATCGATCTCATGTATTTCATTCATCACACTCCTACGATCACCTTCGATTCCGTTTGCTTAGAAGTGTTTCTATCATTTTGCATCTCTGAAGAGATTCAGTCCTTCTCCCCTTAAAAAAGGCTTGCTCAAAGCATTTGCTCCTTATTCAGCTCTGTTTTTTGTCTTCACTGAAAATCACTCCAGAGGGCGAAGATAAGCAACAAGTAATCTAGAGCTTGGTGCTGATTTACAGGTAACCCTCAACTGGAAAACAAAGTGGCAAACAAATCTATCCCCTGATGCCCTTTACCAGCAGAAGAGGAAATACCTTCAGAAGCAATTGGTATTTTGTCAGGCGCTGCACTGGTTTGAGCAAATAGGAATCCAGCCCAAGTTTGTGCTCTAATTTTCTTTGGCATTCCTGGAACAAAGAATTCTGAGTAAGTTCTCAACCAATTCAGCAGTTATTCCTAGGGTGCCCACAAGGACGCTGGAGAAGGACTCTTCATCAGGGACTGTAGTGACAGGACAAGGGGTGACGGGTTCAGACTGAAACAGGGGAAGTTCAGGTTGGATCTAAGGAAGAAGTTCTTTACTGTGAGGGTGCTGAGGCACTGGAATGAGTTTCCCAAGGAAGCTGTTAATCCTCCATCCCTGGCAGTGCTCAAGGCCAGGTTGGACAGAGCCTTGGGTAACATGCTGTAGTGTGAGGTGCTCCTGCCCGTGGCAGGGGGGTTGGAACTGGATGATCTTCAGATCCTTTCCAGCCCAAACCATTCAGTGATCCTACGATTCCAACAGCATGACTAGTGCGGTTTAGACTCCAGAGATTTCATGCAAAAATGTCATATGCTGCCTAGAACTAAAGGAATTTTAAACACATGTAAAATAATATAAAGAATGGACTTCCCTTAAAATCCTTAAGGATTTTAATCCATATACAAGAAACTCCAACTGCTATCTTTGTGAGGCTTCCATGCAACAGTAAACAGAATACACGGGATGCTGAGGAGGGTGTTTGGGACAAATGAGTGCCCCAGGATAATGCCCGGCTCAATGGGAACAAACAGCTCACCTGGAAGAAGGTGCTCTCGGAGCACTGCCTCCACAGGGACTCCGACCGGGGCTTGTTCTGGCAGTACTTCTCATACATCTGGAAATCCTCTCGCTGTAAGGGAAGCCGAAAGGCAAGTCACTCCCATGCACAAAGCCCGCTGGGCAGCCAAACCACATGAACGCCCAAGCTGACCATGTGCTTTGCTCTCTGCTGCCAGCTTCAACATCTGAAAGTCACAGAATTTGGGTTATAACACCCCACTGCTGGGAATCACAGCAGACAACAGCGTAGTCACGACTGCTGCTCACCCCATCTGCTGCTGGCCATGCACCCACACTCCCAGCCTCGCTGCTGGTGGTGTGGATCAGAGGCATCTCGCTCAACTGGCTTAACTGAGATGTCTCAGAGTAGGACAAACCAGGAGACAACTGGCCTTCCAGTCTGCTTCATGTGTGAAAATGAGTCACCCACCCTGTCTAGGAAACAAAATCCCACTCTCTCGGGTGCTCCCAGGCAGCTTTCCAAGCTATGCAGGAAAATTCTGCAAGAGATGGGAGAAGAGGCATAATGCAGAGGTGAGCAAGGTACGCTTTGGGTACCGAATCATTGTAGGAAATCAGGCTGATACAGATGGGAATGAAGCCAGCATCATACTTGTTGTGGAAGTCATAGATCTCAGGCATGTTTCCGAAGAGGACATCCTTCCTGTTCCTCAGCACAGGAGGCATGAGGATGAGCATGGCAGGGTTATCCATCTCTGCCCTGTAGCCCTGCGGGATGCAAAAGGGGGTCATCACTCAGTTGGTAAGGCTTTGGTTTGGCATCTCCTCGAAGGCAGATGAAAAGGGGACATGAACAGACTTTCAGTACAATCTGCTTTGTTTCAACATATAACAACCCTTTTATTTCCTTATCTTTGTATCCAAACCCCTGTCTTTCAGTCCCTGGGAACAATGGTTGTGGTTCAGGAGGGAATGGTTTAGGATGACTCCCACGGGGCTGGCCAGCACTGCAGAGATGCTCTTTATTCACCAAAGGCAAATCTCAGCCTCTCTCTCCTTGCTATGGCCTGACTGTGAGAGAGGTCCCAGAGGAACACTTGTCTGGGTTGAACACATCTGCTGCTATGACCATGGGACACAGTGGTAACATGCTTGGGGTATGCAGGTACACACAACCTCACGAGAACCAGCACATGAGGTGGCTTGTCACAAGGCAGAGACAGCTTGAGACCAAATATCAAAATCAATAGGCTCCCAGCTCCTGGCTAAGACCTGCTGAGCACTAGGGTCTTGCACTCCTCAGCGCCTCAGGATCTCTGTCCTCTGTGGCCCCCTAATCCTCTTGATATCACAGCCTCCCAAACCAGGGAGGAGCTGGAAGTGACACCACTGCACTCTGAACTGTTGGGTGGAAGAAGGAAATGATGCAAAGTTCCCCTTGGTAATGTCACCTCATCACACAATGCAACAACATCACCGAAATGGGTGAACATCCTAACTGTAGTGTAGGGAGAAGGCACGTCCAGAGCTCAGGACTGTCACTGCAAAGAAGCCATCAAGTGGCCGCTAGCCACAGCTCAAGCTGGCCACGCTAGTCCCTAAGCATTGCACAGAGAACTGAGGCCACACTAAGAACTGAGGCCCTTCTAACATAAGCAGCAAGAATGTTCACAAGAATTTACTCAGTATGTACAGCACATCTTCGCTGGCTTCCCAAATTAATCTCTCACACTCACTGTGGTTGGAATCAGTATTCCTTACACCAAGCAGGCATTTTGTAGTTGATTAAGGATGCAGGAGAAGATAACTCTCTGGAAAATTAGTCATTTATATTTACCCCCTGCAAGCAGGCTGCCCCCTTTAAAGGAAACACTGTTTTCAGAAAGCTTTAGTCTATCTGTCCATATTTCTCTATCTAGACTCAATATGCACAGCAATAAATCTGGGTGCTTGCCAACTGCTTTATCACACAGAGTGTGGTTCAACACAACAAACATCAGTGCAGGGCAATTACATGTAACTACCTGGAGCCTGACAGATTTATACCCTGCTTTCTCCTGGGTTAAACATGAAGGGGGAGAGCTATTTAACAGCCAGCTTGGTTTGGCCATCAGCAAGAGCTCTTTTGGAATACATTAGAAGTGTCTAAACTGGCAGGATGAGAAATTATAAGCTGGTTGCTAAAGAAACGCGCGTTCTATGTTCACAAACTCAGGACAGGATTCTCCCAAGAATTAAACAGAAGCTTCTTTGTCTCCAACAGGTAAAGGAAATTAAGGAACAGTTGAAAAAATCACAGCTTTTTGTACATTTTCCCAGGCACTGATAAATTACCAGTGCTTTTGTGTACAAACAGAAGGTTTTTCCCTCATTCTGGATGAAAAACTCATCCTGACACCAACTGTTCCTGCAGATGCCTCCAGCAAAGAAAACCTAAGGAGAAAACATGAACATTTATGACTAGCTTGGGATCTGACAGTCTGGTGGAACCCTGCCCCACCACATCTTTGCTCGGTTTGACAGGGTGGCAGGTTCTGTTTCGTGCAAGCCACCAGGGAACTGTAATGAGCAACCTGAAGACGTGACTCACCGTCAAAACAGTGAAGAGCTCCTCCACATACACCCTCTCCGTTTCTATAAGCTCATTTATGACATGGCTAAAATAGAGACAGAAATAGGATTATATCACCTTTATGTGTGTAAAAACCCCACGGTGCGGTTCAACCAGCCCAAACCATCATGAGATCTCATGAACAACCAACACAGGGATGATAAAACAGGTAAAAGCACAAGAGATGGCACCTACATCTGGCTGGAGGAGCCCATGGATGGGGCAAGGACTGGCCAGAAGTAAACGTCATGTTGAGTGATGTAAACAGGGTTCAAACTTACCCTTTCAGTATATCTAAGTTGTCATCACTATCTGAAATAAAATACTGCAAGGAATTCCGTTTTTCCTGGTAGTCGTGCATGACTTCAATCTGGAAGAGAAATGGGATGCACTGGGAAGAGCTGCAGGGAGGTCCTGCAGAGCCAGGATGAGCCCGGCCCCTGATGGTGGCATGGGGACTCTTTAGGAAAGGATGGAATATGCCTCCTTTTAAGAAATCCTTTGTGTCACACAGCTTTTAAAGGGCATAGCACATAATGGATAGCCAAATATTCCCAGAAAACACTCTGCTACATAAAATCTGGGAACACTGATAACATAATTCAGTAGTTCATAGCAGAAACATCAGCAGATGGGCAGTTTTCCTGCCCAGTGACAGACATCTCTGCTATGCAAAGCACAAATCCAGGAAGTAACACACAGGAAATCAGTCTCTGTGACTTGGAAAAACAACCCCAGATAGATCTCAGGTACTGGAGTAATCCAACTAAACCATATGGACACAAAAGGGTTTAGGGATTGTTTTGGTTTCTAAAGGAAACAAAAAAGAGCATCCCTGAATCCAAAGCCTAAATACAACCAATTTTTAGAAGGGTTTCAGTTCTTCAACGCATAAAACATTCAGATTTCATGAATAGCTTTTACCTTGCGAGAACTTGGGGTTTTTCTTGATGTTTTCTTCCCAGGGAGAGAGAGATCAAATGAAAACTTCAAACTGGAATTAAAATCCACACCTTGAGCAGAAGAAAACATAATGGTGTCATGTGCATCTATAGCAAAGGAGATGGCTCACACAGAAACTAATAAGTCACAAAGAAAAACGGGATGTGTTTTAGGAAAGAATAATGAGTTAGCTAATAAGAGAGTCATAGAATAAGAGAATCACAGAATGGTTTGGATTGGAAAGGACCTTAAGATCATCCAGTTCCAAACCCCTGCCATGGGCGGGCACACCTCGCACTAGACCATGCTGCCCAAGGCTCTGCCCAACCTGGCCTTGAACACACCCAGGGATGGAGCATTTACCAGGATAAATGGAACCTACTGGGATACTGGTTTAAAGTCTTTTTACGAATGCAGGGTAAGATGCTCAGCTGTATAAACTGTTTCTCCACCTTTAAAGAGTTTATTGCTATTGTTAATAAATAACTACAGTTTGTAATACTTATACAGCATCTTTCAAATACTTCTTAATCCTCAGTAGTCAGCGTCCCAACTCTTCACCCAAAGGGTCTTTTTCCCCAACAAAAAATGGCAATAATGGATTTCTCCAGCCTCAGTGACAGCTCCACATGCCAGTGGCTACACCAGATTGAGATGGACCAAAACTGAACATATTCTGATGTGCAATATTCACCTTCTTTACAAAGAGAAAAAAGAGGCTCAAAAAGGAAAACCAAAAAGTAACTGGACTAATGAACTACCTTTCCATTAGGGTGAAAAAGGTATCACAGCACATGCAAACGCAACAGCAGCTGTGTCTACACTGAAGGTCTGGAGAGTGCTGACAGTGAAGAGCCATCTTTTGTGAAACAGAATATGCAGGGAGAAATATGGATGCAGAGGAACACAAACGCTCATGGAAAGCAGGGCCCCTGTCTTCACCTGGGCTGCTGTAAGACAAAGTCATGATGCATTATCACACCACAAGGCCTTAGACCTCCATGTGTAAACACGCCACATGAGGAAGGAGAAGATGTGGGCGCTGGAGAGCTGATTGGAAACATGCATTGTGGTGTGACCCATCAGACAGAAAGACACAAAAGCAGCAAGGACTTGCCAGAGGTCCCACTGGGATGGAGGGAACACAGGAAGTTAGACAGGAGATGGACATCAGCAGTAGCTCGGTGTTCTGCTGCAGGAGTGAATTTACTCCATCACTAGGGCTCTGTTGCAGCCTTCTGTACCACTTCTGCACATCTCACTACGTTTTATGGCTCAGGATAGGATAGCTTTACTCTTTTATTCCCCTCCAAAAAGTGGTCTCAAAATTAAACCCACATTTATCAGACAGGCTTTAAATCCAGGGTAGAGATGAAAGACGAAGCATCTTTCCTCAGACAAAAAAAGAAGGGAGGGGGAGAAACAAAGGAAAGAAAGAAAAAGAGGACAAAAGTACCATGCTCGGAGGTGGTCTGGTTTCAATCCATGCCATAAAACCCATCCATCTCAAAGCAAAGCACTCCCATCAGAGCCCAGCATGTGTCTTTGACACTGCACATCACGCCAGCAGGCCAGCAGCAGTTTGATGTCTTGTATCAAACAGAGGTCCTATTAAATGCTCTCTCTGCATGATCTGTCCAAAGAGGACCCTTTTGTCTTTCCCTGCTTGCTGGTTATGCTCATTCCAACGCACTTGATCATCTCTTTCAGGAAGAGGATTAATGGCAGATACCGGTGCTTTGCAGGCAACTGAGTGCCTTTGCAAGAATGTGCATCCCATAAAGGCAGGAAATGAGTCCAGCCAATCGATGATGGTCTCACAACATCCCACGCAGGTGGCCACCCATTTACCCCTTCTCTTTAAGTCAGTATTTCCTCCCTAATGCTCTCCTGCTTCTAGAAAGCTGGGTAAGTTGTTAGCTAATGGGCAATACTCCTGTTTAAAGACCCAGAGCATTTTCTCTCATTGAAGAAAGGGGTTCAGAAGGCAGCATGGTCTAGTGAAGGTGGCATCAGCCTGGGAAGAGGAAATCTGGGATGTATTTGCTGCACTGGCTTGCATCTCAAATAGCTTAATGCCCCTCACTGCCTCTACCTTCATCCTCACCTTGCCACTAGCTTGGCTATTTACATTATGGGCTGAAGCCACGTCTACTGTTGTACGATTTTATGTTGTATGATACCTGCTACAATTCACCATAGAAATATTTCATTAATTCATCATAAAAATTCTGTGTTAAACCACAAATGTTTCACTGCTTTCTGCAGTCAGATCACTGAATTTAATATTCCCACAAAATATAGCATGTCCCTGGTTTAAAATACATGGATGTTACTTCAGAATACTGCCAAGGATTGAAGCTTTAATGCTATCACTTAAAACTAACATTGTGCCACATCCCATTACCAAAATCAGGGCAGATCATTCAGTGGCCTCAGCTCAACCAGATTCTGTACTCTTACGGGCATTAATTATTCCATAATTGGGATTTAAGGAAGACATCCTCAAGGAATCAAAGGGAATTAAGCACCCGGCTCAGTTCTGTTCATGAGATTAGAGCTCCCCATCTCTCCAAGCTCCTTTACAAACATCAGCGTTAACTTTATGTCAGCTCTAGCTCAAGACAGTCACAGAGAATAGGTGTGCTAATACATTTATAAACCTTGCCTTTTCTGCCTGTAGTACTAATTCAGCAGTGTTCAGCGCAGTAGGATGTTAGTAAAGCAGAACTGGAAGCACACACTGTTTACAACTCTCATTTCACTGAGTAGGAAGTGAAAATAAATACCAAGCAACCAGCTCTATTATTCACACACATACAGGAACACAAAACGTGTTTCCACATGAGACAGGACACAAAACTGGGAAGACAATAAATCATCTCATGCACATTTAGCATTACACAACAACTCTGTAACAGCCAGCGCGGCTGAGCTGGTTTCTCAAAACCATCCTCAGCTTTATTCTTCCAAATGCAAAAATATCATCTGGAAACACCATGAATGTAAAATATTTTACCATGTTTAGGGGAGAATAACGGTGATTTTGATCTGGGTGGATTTTCTGGCCTTGGGGCTACCAATTGGACCGGCCGCACGTGTTTATCCAGGAGCTTCTTGAAGCAAGACTGACGGTTCTCAAACATGCTCCGAACGTTTTCAAGCTTGACCTGCACTGACTGTATCTGGCACTGCAGAGAGTGAGAGAGACTCCTGTGATCAAATAACTGCCACTGTTTTGCACTTTGACCCCGAAGAGAGGACTATAAAGCTGACAATCCCACTCACTTGCTTTCTACTGTGTCACAAGAACTGGAGGGGTTGCTTACCTTTAGTTCTGATGTTAAGACTGACTCAAAATCGTAGTGTAGGGCTTGGGGATCATAGTTTAAGTAGGCTGAAGAGCTTTCAAGAAACCTTTCTATGTCCTGGAGAGCTTTCTGAGCGCCTTCTTTAGACTGGCACTTATCCATCTGCTGGTTGGCAAGCAGGTAGGCACCTTCATCACAGCACTGCAGAGCCTGGTGACAGCACAGGGCAAGCACAGGGAGCGGGACCATCAGCGGCACCCCTGCTAAACCAACGTTCCCATGAGGAATATCATTTACTAGATCTGTATGTTCAACACGGAGCTAAGTAGTACTCCTAAAGACCTCAGCAGCTATTGGGTTTTGCTTAGTAGCCAGGCCACATTTTGTCTGGAGGGTCCTAAGTTGTGCTCCCGCTGGATAAAATCAGAGCGGTAACTGACACAGCAGCACTGCTTGGTGCGCAGTTGAACCAACTGATAAGCAGATCATCATTCATGCAACTTGGAAAGCTGAAGGAACACTAAGAGCTTCCAATGAGCCAGACAGGGGCTTTGAGGTAAATGCCTGGCTCGGTGCAGACCTGAACTGTGAGATGTTATCCGAGAAATTGCATTCATGTCTTTAAAGAGAAAAGGATTTCAAATCGTACTTTAAACATCCAACGTTTAACACACATTGGCAATAGGTTCAGCTGGCACCCACACACTGTATGCACACAGGCATGAGGAGATTGTAGAATGGTTTGGGTTGGAAAGGACATTAAAGCTCATCCAGCTTCAACCCCAACACCTTTCACTACAGCAGGTTGCTCCAAGCCCCGTCCAGCCTGGCCTCGAACACTGCCAGGGATGGGGCAGCCAAGAGGACCTGTGAACAGGAAGGGAGACCATGGAGAGCAGGACCATGGCATGCTCCAGCAGAGAGCCTGGGCTACCCACTAGCACCAACCAGGACCACAGGGAGCCCAGGAGAGGACGCTGCCTTGCAGCTAAGAGGCTGCTGAGGAATGAGTGGCCTTGTCCCCACACATTAGCGCAACACTGAGGTGAACAGAGAGAGGTAAAACAAGTCTCAAGTCCCCCAAACCAGTGAAATGGAACAGGGCCAAACCTCACTGCTTCTCTTAATAGCCTCAAGCATATTACAGCCCTGTGCCTTTTGGCCCAATTAGCATGAATTTCCCTAAATGAGTATTTGATGCCGATTAAGATATCAAGGAGCGCTGAAGCCACACGACTCTACTTCCAAGCTAGCGCACAGCAGTTGTGCCTATCTACCAATCTGTCACCTCATTTTACAGTCAGCTATGTTCATTCTTAATCTCTAAGAAAAACAGGCTGGCATTTATCCAAAAGCATCCCTTCTATTGCATTCAGTGTAGAAACCTCAAAAGTCAATTAATAGATGGATGCAGCATGAAATCATGACCAACAGCAGCAGCTGAACTTTAGTGTTCCCAAGAGACACCCACCTCTATCTGCTGACTGTTCACAGCAGCAGCAAATAGCTGTTTGCTAATTTAACCAGCTAAGAGAGGGGTGAAGCACTCCTCCAATCCCTGCTGCTCACTTTCCTACTATGAACTGCTGAAGCAAAGCTGCAACTTTCAGATGCTCCCAGCTAAGAAGTGGAGATGCTAATCCCATGGAGAAGCTAATATCTGCTTCTTAGGCTCGGTGTCTCTGAACTCTACCTGCTGAAGGCGGGTATGGAGATCCAGGGTCTTCTGCAGTCGCATCTGCTTCCTTTTGATCTCATCAGACAAGACATCAGAATGGTGCCGCAGCTCGTTGCATTGCTGGCAGATTAAGTTGAGGGCGTAGTGATGGTTTGCTGCTAGCTGGTGTCCGTGCAGTATCACCACCTGAGCCTTCCCTATCAGATCCTTCAGTGAAAGGAAGAAAATGGATTGCACACTTATTGAATGTTGAAATATCTACATATAACAACACAGAATCAGAGCACCACAGAATCACAGGAAGGTTTCTAATGGAAGGGACCTCAAAGCTCCTCCAGCTCCAACCCCTGCCACGGGCAGGGACACCTTCCATAGAGCAGTGCTCCAAG
>JANRGW010053097.1:0-21341 GCA_024733675.1 Psilopsiagon aymara
CCATGATTTTTCAAATATGATGGGCAGTGGCTTAGCAACTTCATTTGCAGCTCCTTCAGGACCCATGGATGGATTTCGTCAGGTCCCATGGACTTGTGCACATTCAGGTTCTTAACATGATCTCAAACCAGATTCTCTCCTACAGTGGGCCCAGGGTCTTCATTCTCACAGTCCCTGTGTCTGCCTTCCAAGACTTGGGCGCTGTGGTCAGAACATTTGTCAGTGAAGACTGAGGCAAAGAAGTCATTGAGAACCTCAGACTCCTCCAAATCCAGGATGGCCACTTCTCCTGATAGCTTCCAGGGAGGGCCCACATCCTTCGTCCGTCTTTTATTTGCTATGTACACACAGAAGCCCTTCCTGTTATCTTTCACATCCCTGGCCAGATTTAATTCTAACTGTGCCTTAGCTTTCCTGAACTGGTCCCTAGCTTCACAGACAATGTCCTTGTATCCTCCCCAGGCCACCTGTCTTTGCTTCCACCTTTTATGAGCTGTTTTTTAATCCTCTAAGTTTTCTCAGCAGCTCCTTATCCATCCATGGAGGCCTCCTGTCCCCCCTGCTGCACGTCCTTCTAGTCAGGACACAAAACCCCTGAGCTTGAGGCAGGTGATCCTTGAATATCAACTACCAGTCTTGGGCCCCCCTGACCTCTAGGGCTATATCCCATGGAACCTTACTAAGCACATTTCTGAACAGGCCAAAGTCTGCTCTCCTTAAGTCCAGGGAAGTGAACTTGCTGCACACTCTTCTCACTGTCCTAATGATCTCAAACTCAATCATCTCATAGTTGCTACAGCCAAGGCTGACCTGGAGCACCACATTCCCACCCAGCACCTCCCTAGTTGTGAATTCGAGGTCAAGCATGGCACCTCTCCTTGTCTTCTCCTCTATTACTTGCAAGAGGAAGTAGTCTTGCACACAATCAAAGAACCTCCTGTATTGCTTGTGCCAGGCTGTACCATCCCTCCAAGGGATATCAGGATAGCTGAAGTCCTCCATGAGGGTGAGGGCCTGTGAGCATGAGGCTGCTCCTATCTGTTGTCATGGTTCAAGCCCAGCCAGTAACTCTGTACCACCCAGCTGTTCGCTCACTCCCCCCCTTTCTCCCCCCAGCTCCCAGAGGGGTGGGGAGGAGAATCGAAAGAATGCAGCTCCCACAGGTTGAGATAAGAACAGTCCAGTAACTAAGATGTAACATAAACCACTGCTGCTACCACCAATTACAATAATGACCAGGGAAATAACAAGGGAAAAGAATACAATCGCTCACCACCTGCCGACCGATACCCAGCCTGACCCAAGCAGTGATCTAACCCTTCCAGGCAACTGCCACCAGTTTTTACACCCTGGGCATGACATGCTGTGGTATGGAATACCTCTTTGGTCAGTTTGGGTCAGGTGTCCTGTTTCTGCTTCCTCCCGGCTTCCTCTCCTCTCTAGCAGAGCATGAGACTCAGAAAGTTCTTGGTCAGACTAAACATTACTGAGCAGCAACTGAAAACATCAGTGTTATTAGCACTGTTCCCAGGCTGAAATTCAAAAACACAGCACTGCATCAGCTACTAAGGAGAAAAAATGACTGCTACTGCTGAACCCATGACATTTGTCTATAGAGTACTTCATCCACAGAGTCATCCTGATCGGGCAGTTTGTAACAAATCCCCACAGCAGTGTCCCCCATCAATGTTCTCGCTTTGACCCTGACCCACAGTCTCTGTGTTGACTGATCACCTGCCCCCAAACAAAGTTTCATAGTCTGCAGCCTATCACTCCCCACCTTGTCTGCCTGGCCTATCTTTCCTAAAGAGCCTATGATCTTCCATTGCCACACTACAGTCACAAGAGCCATCCCACCATATTTCTGTGATGCCAATGAGATCATATCCCTGTAGCCATGTACGTATCTGTAATTCCCCTTGTTTATTCCCCATACTACGGGTGTTCGGATAAAGGTATCTGACCCAAGCTCCAAATGAAAACAGTTCATTGACTGGAGCATCTGAAATAGCTCTGCATTGCTCCAAGAACTTACTGCAGGTGCTGACAACTTACTGGGAGTGTTGGGATGGACCGATGCCTCCCCTTTCCCTACACATCTAGTTTAAAGCTGCCTTGACCAGTCTGGCAAGTCTCCTACCAGAGCAGCTCAGACCAGCTCCATCAACCTCCAGTAGACCTGGCCTCCCAGATCGATTCCCATGTTCTAAATAACCAACTCCCTGACATCACCATTCAAACCATTTATTAACCTGCCAAATCTAGCTGGCCTTTTCAAGTCCTCCCCTTTGAGCTGGATGATCAATGAAAAAGCTATCTGAGCCCCAGAGCCCCTAACCACCACTCCCAGGGCTCTGTAGTCCTCCTTAATGTTCTCCAGCATACTGCTGTCAATATCACTAGCACCCACACAGACCAGAAGAAATGGGGAATAGTCAACAGGATTTACATGACCAGGCAGCCTCTCAGCAATATCCCTATTTGAGCCCCTGGTAAGCAACGCACCTTCCTTGAGATTGGGTCAGGCCAACAGATGGGTGCCTCTGTGCCTTTCAGAGTCACATACTACTATGATCTGCTGCTTTTCCCTGGAGGCGCCAGTAGTGCCTTTTTACTGGTGCACTAGCAGGTTGTTCATTTGGTGTGGTGTGCAGAACTGTGAAGCAGCTCAAAGAGGAGACTTTGAATTTTGGAGGAAGCCCCTTGCTTTTAATTGTCCTCTGCCTCCTTTTTTTCTTTTTATTTTCTTAGTTACTAGCTCCCAGCTTCCTTGATTAGTACTGTCCTCCTTTTCTCTATGCGCTATGATGCACGCTTGTAGCCGCTCCACAGTCTGGGCCTGGAGCAAGCAGTCCAGCTCCCTCTTAGCTTCCCCGACATCTTTTACCTACGGACAGCGTCCCGCAGCTCAGTCCCTGCTGCCGGAGTTCCCCCACCACGGCTGCACTACAGCCCTGCCCAGTGTGCACCCTCGCCTCACGAGAAGAGCGCAGGCACTTTCTGCACCCCGAGCACTGCACTGCAGCCTCCCCCCTCATCGGCTCTGTCCGGTGCCGATGACGCCACCCCCGGGGCAGCGAGAGCAGGCCTCCCAGAGCGGGCTCCGGCCCTAAAGAGAGCGCTTCCCACCGGGCTAGCTGCAGCGACAAGCCCAGCTCTCCCGGGGAGGGATTTCTCTGGGGCGGGTTTTCCCCGCTCGGGGCGGGGCCGCCCCTCCCGGCACCGCCGCCTGTGAGTCCCCGCTCGCCCTGCGGTTGGAGGCTCTCTCGGTGGCTTTCGCTGCTCATAGCTGGAGCTCGTGGAAGTGGGGTTTCCCCTGGCTCCGGGATTGAAGGCTCCTCTCTGGACCTACCTTGGCAAAAGACCCCACAGAGTTAACCATACATGCACATCACTGGATGTGTTTATTGTTCCTTCTCTTTCTCCTAATTTCCAGTAGAGGAATAAAAATATAATAATATTTTTCTTAAACCGGGACCTTGGGCACTTTTAAAAGATGTCTATACAGTTAGTGCATTTGAGAAAATTCTTGGCCAATATAATGCAGTGTATTAAAATTTAAGTTGAAGAAGGCAGGTTGATCTCTTGTAGTATAAGATTCCCCTTAACTTTTCTGAAGAAAACAAGTAGGGGACCTGTTCTGCAATGCCTCTTTTCATTTAGCATGTGTATTATATTGTTTCTTGAATATTTTAGTTTTACCTAATGCAATAGTAGTTCATTCATCAGGGACTGCGCCAGATTAACTGTAAAGTAGGACTGATGCATTAATATTTAAATAGCTATTACATTATTCTTAAAATAGTTGAAATGGCTGTATTAAAATAACAATGGTTAAATCAACAGCTCCTGTATTTTAGATTCAGCTGGTTACAAGCATAGTACTAGCCAGATAATTAAGTATTGGTACATTTGCCTTTTGGCTACTAATAAATTACAATGAGCAGCAAATACAAACATCTTTTCTTTAAGTTCTTGTATTTAAAAACTGAATAGAAAACTGTAGGAAAGCATTGGAAAAGAATGAGCATTCCTAAAATTGTAGCATAAAGCATGTAGGTTTTTTTCCTATACTTTATTTATTTATTTTACTCTTACAAATCTTCCCCTGTAGTTGTTTCAAGTACACACATTATCTTATGTTGATTAATTTTCCCTAAAAGTAAAACCAAAATGCACTGTTCTTACCTTTCTATTCTTATGAAGACCACAATTCTTTTCTTGCAGTTATTAAATTCAACTGAAAAGAGTACATTATGTATCAGTCATATTTTAACATCTAAGAGAACAGCTTGCATTTACTTGTAAGCCTGAGTAGATAAAGAATAAAGCCAATGCACTAAATTCTAAGATGTGTAAGATCCTGACTTACTGTTTTAGAAATCATTTCTGGCACTATTTGAATGAACACAACTGGCTACATCAGTGTGTTTCCCCTAAAAAAAAAAAAAAAAAAAAAAAAAAAAAAAAAAAATGGTAAGAAAACCAGACATAAACATTACCCATTTTCATAAGTAAACTTTAAAGATTATGGCTTCTGTAGTCTTCTCTAAGAGAACATGACAAGTTCTCTGCCCTTGTAGACACTATAACAAGAAAATCCAGGTTTTAAACCATTAAGTGGTTACATGGAGTTTTTCGCTTCCAGTATGTGCTTATGGTCTTCATCTTGAATGAGGAAAAGCGTAGAAAAGGAATGGACAATGAGAATTAAATGAATGAAATTTTACCTACAGGCACATCATCATAAAATTTATCACTGAATGAAATAACAAAATCCTAAATCAGAATACCACATGGCTTGGCATAGATTCAGTTCTGTGAGCCAGGAAGAGGGTGAGAGGCATGAAAATGAAAATATGCAGTGAAATATACTTACACCAGTTCTAACAGGGAAATCTTGGAAGGAAAGGAAATTGTGTGTTTATAAAGCTGATGAAAACAAAGTATCAGCAATAAAGGAAAGCTTAAAGTTTCATAGAACTATTTCTTCATAACCAGTGTTAGATAATTAATTTCTTCTTTTCCCTTTTTTTCCCTTTTTTCTCTTTCCTTTCCTGTTCTGTTCTGTTCTCCCTTCCCTCCCTTCCCACCCTTTCCTTCTCATTCCCTCCCCTTATTTTGCTCCCTAGAAATACACAGCAGAAAACTTTGAACCTAGTTTTACTTTCTCCACCTTCTCAAACTGGGGCTTTTATTTAGGTCAACACACACATGCAACTTTTCCTCCATTCATTTCTGGTGCGTTGATCTTGTCTGGCTGTCAGACAAGATTCTCACTCTCTCTCCTCAACAGGTTTGGGGAAAAAATAAGATAAAAAGGATTAAGTCAGGGAGATCACTTACCAATTATCTTCATGGGCAAAACAGACTCAACATAGGGTCACAGGATTGTCAAGCTGAAGAGGGCTTTAAACTAAAGTTGCCACGGGAGGTGAACCTCAGTCCATCTCACTTCTACCAGTTTCATGCTGATGCCAGCAGAAAATGCCCAGAGCCTGGAGAGGGCTCATAGGGTTATCAGGGGAGTACCTGAAGCACAAAGGACTTCCAGATACTCCAGCCAGCAAGTTGGCTTCATGAGGGGCCTAACATCTGTGCAAATACACATAGCACGGGGAATAAACAAGAGGGGTTAGAGATGTGCACATGCCAGAAGGATTGTAATCTTACTGGCATCACAGACACATGGTGGGATGGTTCCTGTGACTGGAGTGTTGGAAGGGAAAGATATAGGCTCTCTAGGAAGGACAAGCAGAGGAATCAAGGAGGTGATATTGCCTTCTATGCCAGTGACAAGCTGGATTGCACAGAGCTCTGCCCAGGGATGAATGAGGAGCCATACAAGAGATCATGGGTCAGAATTAAAACGAAGGCAGGGACAGGAAACTTTACAGTGGCAGTCTGCTACAGGACACCTGACCAGGAAGACTGCTGCTCTTTGCTGCCTGTGAAAGATTTTTTTCCCTTTCTTAAGCATGTTTTCACAGCCGGCCACCCCTGCAGCCTCCCTGCTACCAAAATCTTGCCACTGACACCCAATATATCATTGGCTCTATACCAAATTACAGTCTCTGACAAGAGACTTTTTTATTCTCACCCAGTTCTTAAGAAAAGAATTATCCAATGAATTAGCAATTGAGATTGCAAGAATTGGAAGTTACAAACATATGAGGTTCTGGGGCCTGAGAGAGCAGCTGGAGGAATAAATTTAGATTATTTTGCCTGGCAGAGCCAGGCATAACTGGCAGTGAGAAGTGAAGAAAAAGAAAAAAGGTCTTGTAGATCAGATTAAATAATTCTGGACAGGTTTCTCCACCTGCTTTTGTTTTAGTAGCAAACACACTTTAGAATGAATAAATAGTGAAAATGACTGAGCTTTTGGGACCTATAAACACTGCAAACTGCGAATTCGATTTATACTTTTTTGTGGCTGATAAAAAAGTATTTTGTTAGATTGATAGTCTATACCTTTCTAAGAAAAGACAAATTGCAAGCTTTGTGTCGGTTAGGTTGTGGCCACATTAACAAGATTAATTGATTGTCCCTCACATCAGTTGAAATTTACTCTGTAACCACATGCAGAACTGCATCATGTGATTGATAGAGAGGCCAAAACTGGCTAAAATTATGCTAACAACTTTTGAAGGTAAAGACCTGTCTGACTGGCACTCTATCGTTATAGTAGAGATCTGTGTTAGAGTTTTGTGGGCAGAAGTGAAGTTTTCAAGCAGTGCATTTTATTGCATTAACTAAAACTGCTCCAGAGATTGTTGGAATATTACAAGACAATCACTATGATAAGCAACAGCAACTATGAAGTCATTCTCAATCTACCCAAAAGCAGTGTCCTCCAACAACAATAGATTATAGGCATATTAGACTGGACACAATTAATATATTTGGATTCAGGGCAAACTAGTAAGTGTACTAAAATAGTGTAACCAGTAACAGTAAACAAGTATGGCTGGTAGATTCAGACACAATATTTACAGAAGCATGGCTAATGTGACAGCAAAGATGACCGAAAAATAGGAGGCATAAGAGACATGCAAGTGGCAAAAATTTGCTAGACAAAGGAAAGGATGACCATGAGGGACTGCCAAAGGATGGAACATTCTGGTCAACAGACACAAGGACATATGGTGAAATAAAAACAAACAAAAAAGCCCAAACAAAAATAACCCCCCCCCCCCAAAAAAAAATCAAATAAATAAAAACCCCAAAAAAACAAACATACAAAATAATAATAATAAAAAAAAACACCCCAAAAAGAAAAAAAAAAAAAAAATAGGAACCACTGAGATTCTACTTTCGGTGATTTGGGCAGAAGGGTAAAAACGTTTAGCCTGGAGAACAGAAGGTTCAGGGGTGACATAGCAGTTTCCAATACCTAAAAGGGGCCTACAGGAAATCTGGGAATGGACATTTTACAAGGGTGTGTAGTGACATGACAAGGGGGAATGGTTTCAAGCTGAAAGAGGATAGATTTAGATTAGCCATTAGGAAGAAATTCATCATGAGAGTGCTGACACTGGAAAGGTTGCCCAGTGAAGTTATGGATGCTTCATCCCTGGAATTGGATAAGGGCAGGTTGGATGGGGCTTTGAATAACCTGGTCTAGTGGAAGGTGTCGTTGCCTGTGGTAGGGAGGTTAGAACTAGATGATCTTTAAGGTCACTTCCAACCCAAACCATTCTATGATTCTATGATTCTATGATCAAAAATATAACTGAGGTAAAACAGAAGAAAGAAAAAAGGCTCTTTCTGGTTTCAACTTCTCTCATCAAAGATCTCCCAAGACTGAGCACTTTGATCTCAGAGACCAAAAACCATTGAGGACTGCAGCCCTATGCAACACTTATATGGCACCAAGTTTATAGTAGCGTATGCCTACAGCTAATTTAACATATGTTTTTTGATGACTGACAGTTTTATATTTCTCAAGTTGATGAGAAATAATGTGTAAAAATAACTAATTAGTTAGGAATTGTACTGTTAATGGAAAAAATCTTATAAAGTTTTGGTTTTCAATTTTAAAGGCCAGTTTATCAGTTTTCTTAATGCTTCTATGACAGTGATTTCTAATTATCTAATCAATAGGTAATACATACACACAAGCATATACATCACTTTGCAAAATTAAAATGGATTTTGTTGTAGATAAGGACCTTGTGCTTTGACAGAGAAACATTTTTAAAACATGCAGATTTCTGTTGTCTGAGATGGATTACTAAGCTTTATTGTTTAAAGAGGGGAATAATAACTCTAAGTTGAATGGCTACAGAGTCTTGTTGCAATAATCCTTTTTGAGTGCTGCTCTATGGAATAAATTTAGGAAACAGAGTTTTGCAATAACTCCCTGGCAAACCTAAAGGTAACTGTAGTACATCAGGTCAGTGATAATTTAGGACAGAACCTGTTTTTCAACATTGGGCCAAAGCAGGTACCTAGGGGACATCTTAAGAAGAAAGCAATGGTATATACTTCTCTAAAAATATTGCTGTCCCTGTTTTTAACCGTATGAGGCTCATGAGAGAAATCATATAATTACAAAATCTCTTAGAACTCTTCAGTGCTTTTCTCTCCAATGTATCTGTTCAGTTTTCCCTTGCATTTTAATCACAATGTCCTGTAGTAGCGGGTTCCACAGCTACCATATCTCTTTAGCCAAAGTTACTTTTTGTCTTGAACTAGTCATTTTGTTCGTTGTTCCCCAGTGACTGTCTTGAAGAAATGGAGAATGATTTCTTTCACCTCCTATCATGTCATTTCCCATATCAGTCATCTTCTTTTGGCATACTGGGTAGTCCTGGAAGCCATTCCTCAACTTTGTTATCCATGTGATCTTTCACAGAAACTTTACAAGTCCTATCTTATCTTTGTGATAAGACATTCTTCTAGAAAAGGCCTTTTAAGCAAATTAGCCAATACTACAGATTGTCAAATAAAATTAAAGATACTGAAAGCTAACAAATACATCAATATGATCTTTTTGCCATTTGATCAGTTCATTAATTTTGGCTCAAGTCATTGACCTTGAGTCAATGTAACCCCCAAGTGATCCAGAAAGAAAAAGGTATAGTTTGCCAGAAACAAACTGCTTTGTTTAGGTGATTACAGTAATTATTTCAAGAGATTATCCACTGCTTAAGGACATGCATAGATTTGAAATGGACTGAAACATAATTGGTTGTGGATCATACTTTCCGTGCATTCCTATTTATACAAGTCTGATTGGATTTGCTGAAATAATATGCAACTGTTACAAATTCAGGGAATTACCTATAAAGAGCATTCAGGAACGGAAACCTTTTCACATATTCTGGAGTCAATGCAATTCGTACAAAGTAGCCTTCATTCACTTTTATCCAAGTACAATGCCCACTAGAATATTAGTTTGATTCATGTGTTGTTTCATGGTCATCATAATCAGTTTGTCCTACTTCCCTCTGACCCCAGGGGCTACATTTTTGCCCCCATTGTACCCCATGTGGGCTCAGACTGTCCTGTATGGCAGCCCAGGCTACTCCTTCCTCTTTGCCCCTAAAGTGCACCAAGACCAGGCAGCGCCTCCCACTGCCTCCAGAGTTGTCCACCATTTTGTTGCAGCTGCCATTTTGCTGCACCGCCATCATCTCCCTCTTGCACCATAAAGGTTTTCAGGCTTTGCTGGGACTTACTGTGCATTTCCTTCAGAGCAGGGAGCCTCATGCCAATCTGTGCAGGAGGCTGGTGGCAGTGTAGTTTGCAGACCAGGAAGTGGGCAGAGGGGATAAAGCAGTGAAAAATCCCTTTGGGAAGAAAAAGGCAATTTTGCAGAGGTTGAAAGTGAATGGCAAGGAGATTTTGTGGATATCTTAACAGTTTTCTAGACACAATGAGGGCATTCAGCACATCTGAATGGTGACAGGCATTTTATCCAAATGTACCTGGAACCTGAGTCTGAAAGGCAAAATAAGTTCTGAAACACTGAGCTTTTATAATCATTTTTACCAGGAGGTGTATATCTCAAATTACAGACCAACCAGGGAAAACAATTTTTAAACCAACCTTTAGACGATCAGTGAATGTGCTAAAACACTCACCACTTCTTTACAAAATGAAAGCTTCCCTTGCAAAACATTTTAACAGGTGCTCCAAAACAAGTCTTCAAGCACATCTCTTGCTGCACTTATTTGTTACCAGACTCCATAGGTACTGCAACATCAAACACAGAAGATCATATATTGAGACAATTGAATGTTTATAATCAAAGAAATTATTTCTCTCCCCAGAAAGCTGGACAGGGTGGAGGGGGTGCATTTGTGTGAGGATATCTAGGACAAAATAAAGATTTGAAAATGGTTAACAGCAGACATTCACAGATGAAATATTCATAGTAGCTGAAACAGTGAGATCAGATAAACGTGCATCACATAAATAAACTACAGTCACAGCTGTTGAGGGGATGTCTTTGAAAGGCTTCAAAATATGAACCAAAATTAAAGAGATCCTCATTGTGAAAATGAAAGGAAGAAAGAAACAGCTGTTAGTAAAATGGCAAACCTGGCTTCAGTAATGTAACTGTTGGATGGAAGCCATCCCTCACTGATACTTAATGTTTGCGGATGGAGTGGATGAGAAAACGGTTATATTTTACATCATACTGCCCAGCACCGCCAGCACCATGATTTTTCCACAAAAAATTATTCCCACACAACTGGAATAAAATTAGTGAAGTATCAACCTTTGAAACAGGTCTGCTGGGAAGAATTTTTTTTTTTTTTAAATAAAACATTTTTTTGTTGACTAGCAAAAGTAATCTGATATGCAGCAAAGACAGTTCTTTTTGTTGTTTTTTTTTTGGGGGGGGGTTGCCCCCTTTTTTTTTTTTTTTTTTTTTTTACATTAGCTATCTTCTATGCCACAGTGCGTGAAGTTGTTCTGCATAGCTTTTGACAATCATGTCAGTGACCAGGAAAGCTTGTCACTAACAAGACTGCCCAAGGGAAATCTGAGCTCGCTGTTCCAAAACATCACTGACTTATCAATCTTATTAGCTAGAGTAGACCTGTGTCAGTAGACTTTCATAAAAGTCCGTAGTTGGGCTAATTCTTTAAAATACAGTTTAAAATGTGGATTTGTTGATAAATTACTCTCTCTCCCAAAATACATTACATAAAAATCATAGAAACATAGAATAGTTAGGGTTGGAAAGGGCCTTAAGATCATCTAGTTCCAACCCCCCTGCCATGGGCAGGAACACCTCCCACTAAACCATGGCACTCAAGGCTCTGTCCAACCTGGCCTTGAGCACTGCCAGAGATGGAGCATTCACAGCTTCCTTGGGCAGCCCATTCCGGTGCCTCACCACCCTCAAAATAAAGAACTTCCTCCTTATATCCAATCTAAAATTCCCCTGTTTAAGTTTTAACCCATGTTCATTTGTTATACATTTTCATTCTTAATAAATAAACAATAATAAAATAATTCTTTGCAACATCAGAAAAAAATTATTCCAATTTTTAGAGGCAATAAATAAATATATATCCAGTTGAGCAGACCCAGTACCATGTTAGAAGCAGATTAATTTTAGATTGTTCTTTTTGCAGCAACGATGACTGCTATTTTACATATAATCTTTTTGCAAGGTCACTGGCATCTAATCAACTGCTTTCTTAAACTGGCAACATAGGACCTAGGTATTACATGTAAAATGCATGCATACACACAAGACACATTATGAGTATATGTAAAATATATTTAATACGTATGTATGTATATATGTGCATGAGCTCATAGAAAGAGATCTTCAAATAAAAAGAGAGAACTCTCATATTTAGATTCCAAAAGAAATCACAATGTTTTAAGACCTCAATTCAGTTACATTCTCAGGTAACTTTGTGCTCTTTATAATGTATGTATTTATACCCTTAAGAGTACCCCGTGTAACCATTTTCTATATGAGATATGTGCAAAGCCAGAATTTTAACTTTGTAACATATATTTTTACTAACCTTTTAACAAAAATATTTTTGTTTTGCTTAGAGAATATTTTTAGAAATGTTAATGAATTTGTTACAAAATCCACCACATAAGCATCAACTATTGTTAGAAACTAACAGGAGAAAATTCTATGCGTCTCTGGTTTCCTTCTTTGTAAGTCACATATGCTTTAAATGAAAAAAAAAAGAACAAAAGCAAAACCCAAACCAAACAAAAGAAAAAAGCACAAACCCAAAAAGCCAACCAATAATAATAAAAAAAAAACAATCCAGAAAACCCCAAAATCCAAGAAAAAAAGACAAATTTAGGTGCATTGCATGAATAGTCCAAAAGAAAATCCATTGAAGACAGCAAAGAGTCTTTTGAATCTTGGAGAAGAGTCAGAATATGAGCAGTGGAAAGGAACAATCCCCATACATTACAAATAGCTGAATGAGGAAAGTTAAAGTTCTTCTTTCATGTTGGAGAAGAGAAGTCGCTTTTCTTCCCTCTCCAGCTGTCACTGCCAAACCTATGCCTGAGAATCCTTGTGTACAATTAGTGTAAAACAGTACACAGGCAACAAATGAAATGCACATGATTGATTAGTTATATCTTCTGGGCAGCTTAAAAGGCAGTGACCTCACCATTGTACCTTTTTCTCTGGTGGCAAAATTGAGAGGTAGTGAGTGATGTAAAGGAAGTGTAACTAATACAGTTCTCCACATCACCAGGTTTTGATTCTGGAAATTTAAAGACTATTTGAACTTCATGCATTAGTCATAGTCATGCATTAGGCAGCTATTTTAATTTTGTAGAGGACAATGTATTGGGAAATACAGTTTTTGAATCTGTGATAAAGACTTATCACTGAAATTAATACATCCAGATCATTTCACCATATGTTTCTTCTAAATTTACCCAAGTATTCCAGGAGTCAACTAAACTTTAGCATATTTTAGCTTGTTTATCTCCAGATGCAAAAGTAATCTAGACAGCAAGAGACATGAGTTGTTTAGTTAACATTGTGCAGTTCTTGCATGAAATAACACCAGACAGCAAGATAGTGATATACTATCTAGTATGATAGTATGATATATTTTCATTGGTAAGGCTAAGTTAATGGAATGTATTGTTTATAGATTATGCTAAATAGCATGTGATTCATCACTGCTTCCCCACATAAAATCCCTGACATTCTGTCAGCCTGAGGGTTTGTCGATTTTGAATTGACACTGGTATTGGAAAAACACTTAACAAGTTTAAATTTGACATTGAGATGGAAGTCTATGAAGAGGAATAGGTAGAGAATTAAGCTAACCATCCTTGCAAACAAATCTGCAAGATTCTAATATCATGTTTACACAATGCTTTTAATTTAACTTCATAGCAGCAATTCTCTTGTAACTCCAAACACTTTGAGAATAGATAGTTGCAATAATGTTTCATAGCAGTTTCTTTTCCTCAAAAGGAAGTACAATTTGTGTCACAGAGTATCATAACATGATTTTATAGTTCAGGTTACTGAATATTGTCTTTCGGGACTGGGTTGCACTTTAGCAACGAATGATTGCACTCAAACTTCATGAGCTGGGTAGGAATAGATACAAAATGTGCAAATGTGCAAATATGTAATGCAACAATATGACTAGTTTCAATTATCTGACATATTTTGGATACATGCAAGAGAGATAAAGGGGGTAAAAATCAACTTCTGGGATTTTAAAAAGTAGCTGACACTTCTGAAATCATACTCCATATTACCTTATAGTAATCGTTAATTTGCCTGTAACTCTTCACTCAAAAAAGTAGCAAAAAAGTAGCAAATCTTATGAGGCCTTGCAATTCCACTGATGTTGGCTGAAATAAATAAGTAAAATAGAAAACAAGTAAAATCTAATTTATTGACAGCCTAGCTGACTAGGCTGAATAGCAAGATCATGCAAACTGCTACTTCTTTGCTCCAATTAAAGTGATTGATTGAGATTGAACAACTGAAAATGCACAAGTCCTGCCAAAATTTAATTAGCTAAAACCAGGAAAAAGTATTACACTGGAATCAGATCTGGGAAAAGAATGATTTAGTGGAAAATATGTGTGTTAGGTGGAAGAATGAAGATAGCCTTTGATCAAAGTACATATTTTGATGATTTCTGGTGAAAGAGAAGTTGATTCACATAAAGGTGAAAATTATCTGGCATTCCTTAAGGTCAATCATTCCATGATTTTTACTTGCTTAAACTGAAATATGTCATTCTGAAACAAACAAACAAAAAAGTTAAATTTGAAAATGTCTTGAAAAAATTATTTAAGCCAGTACTGTTCAAGTATATGCAAACCACACAAATCTAGTGCATTCCACTCAATGCCATCAGAATATTCAGCATTACAGTCTGCAAATTCCCATGTGGTTTTCCGGTTTTGTTTCTCCTCATCAACAATACCTGTTTTAAGTGTATACACAGATAAGGGTACTTTATGACAACAGTTACTTTAAATGGTCCTTGATCAAGGACAAAAGATTTGTGACATACATAAACATCTTTAAAACAGCTTCCCTGGAGATCTTAATTTTGCTTCCCACATCTTTTATGTTCAGTACCACTCTCACTTCAAAAGTTTGTTATGCAATATCTGAGAGGCATTGTACTAAAAATAATTAATTGCCTTCAGAACCAAGAGGAAATACTCCATTAACCAGGCATATTTGCTTAAGCATTCAACAACATTATGGAAACTAAAATTAATTATCATTGTTCTGACTTCTAGTGCATATGACTACATGATTCTGACAATTAAACAAAACCTCAAATAACCAGTCAAATAAAATAAAATGGACTTCCCTTATTGATAGTAAGACATGAATTAGCATATATTGTAAAACACTAACAGGGTCCTACAATGGAACAGTGTCCTAACTGGAAAAAAGTGTGCTTAAGGTCTATTGAGAAAGCACTTTGAGAGAGACCCAATCATACAAGATGTACCCTTATCTGAGACAGCTGTTTTTTCATTTTTTTATTCAAGCACTACAACTGTAAATTGAAAAGCTTGAAAACACCAAAACCAATTAATTTTGAAAGTTACATTCCTAATACCCCCGAAGGGAGCATCCCAATTTGAGCATGCAGGGGTGGGGTTAAAAAAGCTAAAATTGCTCAAGTACAATTTAGAAAGGGATGCTGAGAAGGGCTTCTAAGGGTATATTAGCAGCAAAAGGAAGATTAGGAAAAGCATGGGGCAAGGAACTATTCAGTGATTCTCAAAAAAAATAAAAAAAATAATAATTGTGTTATTCCTTGAAAGACGGTTTATTTTATTTAGCAGACATTGAATATGTATGAAGTCATACTTAGAACTTAAACAATGAGCTGAACTAGTTTGAAGTAAATTGTATCTTATGGGGAAAAGCCCACAGCTTTAGGCTCAGTTTGTTATTTTATTGTCCAGGCCTTTAGAACCTAGCGTGCTTAACACTGTCTGGATAATTTCTCTTTAACCTGACAAAATGCAATTCCTTTTCACTTGTACCTTCTCTTAATAAGAACTAGAAACCTTGTCTACCATAACTTCATTAGAGCCCAAGCTGTCAGAGTTGGTTTTCCGTGTCTCTAGCAGTGTCCTGTTGAGTGCAGGTCAATCAGGTCACCTGTATAACATCTCTGCTGCTTATTGTCAGAATAGCAAAATTCATTGACAAAACTCAAATTGATAAGCATGAGAGTAGCCCATCTATTAGTAGCCAATAAAAATGATAGCCTGAGTAAAATTCAGATAATCAGTTGAAGTGGCATCACATCCTATTGACTTCCAAACACTTTTGTTTAAGCTGCTGCATATTAGGTGAGTAGAAGGCATGAAATTTAACAGGTCAGCTCTTGGTCTTTTGGTGGTGGTTTGTTTGGTTTCTTTCCTTCCCAAGAGATCACAGCAAGAAGAAAAGGATGGAGAGATCAGTGCCACAGTTAGAGGAATAAGAAGGAATAGTATTCCTTTCGTTGTTACAGTATTTTTTCATCTTTCTCCCCCATATATATTGATATTTCACTAACTTCTAATTGATTCAGAAATTCATCTTAGATGACAATCCATAAATTACAGTTTTAAGACTCCACATTTTCAAATCTGAAAAATTGAACTGTTAAGTGTTACAAGGATGGTGTCTCCCCTAGGATTTATGCTAACCAGTTCTTTCTCATCAGTTAGTTAGCTTCAAGAAAATCTTTGTAGTGTATTGATGTATCTATTTCTGTCTTGATGAAGATAAAGAATATGTTAAAGTTTCTTGCTAAAGTTATTCAGGTTTTAATACCCAAATATAATTAATAGAAGGCTATTTTGTTTTCCACAGCACTTGTTCATGAAAGCAATGCTTATGTTTATTCCTCCCTTGGTAGAATATACCTGTGTCCTGACTTGTAAACGGCAAGGTTTAAGCTTATTTGTATTATCGTAGCATGATGTGTTTTTAATTTAAAAGCATATGTTTCAAGCATATGTCAGTACCCTCACAGAAATGAAGAATATTTTTAAACATGCAAATGAAAACAACTCTTCAGGGAAGGTGAATCTAGGGGACTTTAGAACCCGGGGAAGTAGTCCTTCCCAGCTCATTAACCCAAAGTCTGTGGACTCTTAGACGCAGAGGTTGCTCTACACCCAGCCTTGTAGAGCCAGGCAGACTCCAAACAAGAGTGAGGATAAATACATTGTCCCAGTATGCCAGTCTAGAGAAGAGCTGTACCTTTACAGACAGTGCACAGACAAAAGTGACATTCACATAAACATGAACAGTACAAATGGCCTAAACCTGTTCTTACTTGTCAGCTGATCAGGCTTAAAACATGCAAGCAGACCCAAGATCTACATAGTCTCCAACACAGGGGGTCACTCGGCTAACTGGCGTGCACCTGAGATCTTCCTAGTAATTGATTCCATGGTCCCAGTAATACCCTACCCCTAGATCAAACATGGTCAAACATGCACCGTTTGTTTGCTTGCACAAGTTTACTTGCACGAGTTTGGCCATATTTTCATGCACAACTTGTTTTCTATGTTCATTATACCTCAGTGCTTCCTTTCCCCTACCTTTGGCCCTTAACCATAAGTTTTACCAATTCCCACCATCCCCTAAAAACATTCTTTAAGCTTGCTTTTTCCTATAAGGCTTACAATAATCTTGTTTCTCTTATTTTTAGTCAGTTGCCACCTTCTGAGTGAAGTGTTCCAAGGTTTTTCTTGAGCAGCTCCTTGCCTGCCCTATCCATCAATGTCCTGTTCCAAGTCTTCATTGTGTCCCTTATCTACAATTTGCCAGGGTTTATGCATGTCTGTGCCTAACCTATTATTTTTCCAGTCTTTTGCCTTTGTCTTTTATGCTTAAAGTCATTAAACAAATATCCTTAAAAGCCAAACATCTCACCATCACACTCAGTGCCTGAATCTCCTTCCCCTGAGAGGCCTCCCCTTGCTGCTCATGTATATATAGTTAATCACAGGCTTCAAGAGAGAATAATTTCCCTTGCTACCCAAAATCAGGATCATCTTTTCTTCCTCATATAATCTGGTGTCTTTTCCAAAGTTTCTAAATGATGTAGTTTTAACTTATTAGTGGCTGTCTCTAATTCATACTTCAGAGATCTCTGTGCATCCTGTGGATTGTTCCCTGACTTTATAAAGTCATCCAATACCTGGTTGGAAGAGACCTCAAGGATCAACTGGTCCAAACTTTCTTGGCAAAAGCACAGTGCAGACAAGATGGTCCATGACCCTTTCCAGATGACCCTTAAAATTGTCCAGTGTTGAGGAATCCACCACTTCCCTGGGAAGACTATTCATAGATAGACTTATAGTTATCAACAGTAATAACTGTGCATGTTGACATGCAGCAAAAATGTAAACCAGTGTTTTTTAATTTATTACAATTACAGTTTACTTTATCTAGCAACAAAGATCTCTTCACTCATTTTGTTTTAGCACATAAAGTCCAGATCTTCTAATTGCTAAGAAGATCCAGTGAATTAAAAAAGTTCAGCTGGTTCTAACAAGCATGAATATGCATGTCACCATTTTGCAAATGGCCATGCCTAGTTTGAGGGGGTATTGTCCACTGCAAGTTAGAGCTCACAGACCAGAAGCAGGCTGCTAAACACAACGCAGGTGAGAGGTTCTAGCATTGAGTGAGGAGAACTTTCCCAAAATCTCCATACATATTTGGAAGATATTTATGGAGATCTATGGGGTGAAATACAAACCCCATAGCAGTCAATGAAAACATGGCTTTCTCCTCCTTTTTTGTTTTAGTAGGGACAGCTTTTCAGGTGTGAATTCTTAGATGCGTATACAGATCTAATGCATGTTTCCAATTCTTTCAACTCAGTCAGTCTTTCTGAATATCTAATGAATAATACAATACCACTTCATGACTAGATAGGCCAGTGGGACTTACCAAGTGTTTCTTCAAGTTCACAGATGTATCTGTAAAGTTGCATATCTTGCAACTTTAGCTGCAGCAGCTCTGCATGGTGTTAGAGGAAGACCAAAAGAAAAATTGTCTGTATTAGAAGAAAATGAAGCAAACATTTCAAATAGAGTTAAAAAAGCAATTTTGACACCTTCCTCTCCCAATAACCCTTTCTTAAATTATCTTTCCATTATATGAAGTCTGCTATACTCCCTTCTGCTCAAGGGGATCTGTATTTTCTTTAAACCAATGCTGATTTATGTTAAAAATATTTTATTGATTTGGTAATCTTTATGCAAGTGTTTCAAAATACAAACAACTGTCCTCTGGGAAATACATTCAGTTTGCTTAGGGCTAAAATAGACTGCTTTATAATGTTGAAAGTTAGCGTGAGGGTAAATTTCTTACTGATCTGAGATGCAGTGCCTGATAATATCATACCTATAGCCATAATTTTAATGATAATTTATTGTTACTGAGAAAGGGAAAATGGGGTCAGATCCGTGTACTGGTTCAGCAAGCATGTGCTGTTACTCACTCTCTTGCTAAGTTTTTTGCAGAGATGGTAAAGAAAACTTAAGCATAATGCATTCGCAAGGTTGCCAGGAGCAGCTAATGCTTCCAAATTGGTATTCATGTTTTATTATATCTTAAATTTCAGCACCTTAAAAACAATAAAGAAAATTACATTTCCTCAAATAATTTTCCTTCAGGGAATGTACTTCAAGTTTACTGTCTTCTTTTATGTTGTCTTTGTCCATGTATTATGAACTCCTTTTTTCAGAATTAATGTATGTATGTTCACGTTATATGAATGTGGAAGGACAAGTGTATGTAATCCCGTGTTCCTGAAAGCTTACAGATTCCTCTAAAACATATGCATGGAGTCCTAGTAAATCTTTCAGTGGAAATTTTGTGAGCTTTTGGGAGCATCTAATTGTCTGTTTCCTTGGTTTTGTACAGCCCATATGAAACAATAAGCTTGCTCCAAGGACAACTGATTTCTAGAGGACTTCACTAAGGTAATGCTGAATCCCCTCATCACCTTCCTTTTCGGAGAACCAAATGGTTCTACCTGGCATGGCATCTGACTGTCTTTACCTGGAATCTGCCCCTTTTTGAAGCCATAACCAAGTACTTTCCACACAGGAAGAGGCAGAGGAATGGAAGAAAAAGCTTTTGTCCACCACTGTTATTAAACTGCTGCACAAGTATTTTGAGTGAAAAAATGTCAGTAGCAATGAATTGTTCCAATACACATTTTATTAAATGAAAATATTATTGGACAAACTCTTAAACTCTAGTTTGTTCATACTGTACATGTAGCTCTCACACTGGCACGAAGAATATTGAATCAAGTACAAAAGTCATGGAAATGAATGGCTGCAGAAAAAAGTAGTATCTTTGAAGTCCAGGTCTTCTTATCATTCAAAGGAGTTAATGCAATTTGCACTGACTATGGTAAGTTATTAATAAAAATACTTTAATCAGAAAACTTTTATATATTACAAGTATTAGAATAATTTTACTTCACTGAGGTTACAACTTATTAAAAGGAGAGAGATCTTCAGGTTATGTCTAAATAGACCATTCTATTTTCTTACTGCATGTTCTTGCACCTTTATATATAGAAAAGAAATAACTGAAAGATGTCTGAGCTGTTTTTTGATTGTAGCAGGAAAGCAAGAGTTCTGGCATCCAGTTGCATTACATTACACAGAAATAGTTTTACTGCACTATTACTGAAGTTAAATGCAAAAAAACCCCAAACCGAAGAGCACAAAAAGCTGACAGATTATTTCTGCCAATTTCATTATCATATATGCAGACTAAGTCCACTAGCTCTCCTCTGAGTTGCTACCAGTTGCTATTCTCTTTCTAATAAAATTTGTCAGGAGCATTGAATTGTTAATCCCAATCAGCATTTAAATTACCTAAATACTTCCATTTGTGACACTGAAAACATCATTTCTGATTTGATGATTCTCAAGAACTAATTCTTTTGCTCTACCTGAAGATCAGTTCATGCTTTGTTTTCATCTATTCTGTACAGGAATTTTCTTGGAGTGTTATACATTTTTTTATATTTTATGTAGCATGCCATGAAAAGATTTTCTTTTTGAAAATGGAAAAAAAGAGACAGACTAAAGCCTAAATCTACTCAGGGAATTTATTTAATTGATAGGTACTGTCTTCCAGTTCTAATCATAGAATCACAGACTCCTAGAATAGTTGGGGCTGGAAAGGACCTTAAGATCTTCAACTTACAACCCTGCTGCCATGGGCAGGGACACCTCACACTAAACTGTGTCACTCATGGCTCTGTCCAACACAGCCTTGAACACCACCAGAGATGGAGCACTCCCAGCTTCATTGGGCAACCCAATCCCATGTCTTGCCACCCTCACAGCAATGGACTTCCTCCTTATATCCAACCTAAACTTCCCCTGTTTAAGCTTTAACCTGTTGCCCCCTGTCCTATCACTGCAGTCCCTAATGAAGAGGATGTTTAATGCCTGCTTCTTAACTACAAGAAGACCAGCTACGCCCCTGAGCCAATTGAAGATGGCTGTAAGTAACGTTGCAAGATTTGCCGGTGAATTTCCTTCCATTTTATCCCTATCTGTATTAGTCATGGTTTAAGCTGAACCCAGGACAGTATTCTTCTTCTGAAGGTCTGAGAAAACTCTATGCAGGAGGCCAGATTAAGAAGAACAGACTTCTGTTAAGTAGGAAGGATATAATTCCTTTCATTATGAGTAGGATTAGATCTTGGGATCTCTTAATTTAGTCTTGAAAATTCTCTGTAGCATATTAGGAAAGGATTCACTAGGTGTCATGGGTTCAGCAGTAGCAGTCATTTTTCTCCTTCTCGGTAGCTGGTGCAGTGCTGTGGTTTTGACTTTTGGCC
>JANRGW010053102.1:0-19759 GCA_024733675.1 Psilopsiagon aymara
TGTTTCCTGGTTGTGGTTTTGGTTTTTGTTTTTTTAATTTTAAAAAAGTGTATCATTACTTAATCAGATGGACCCTTTTTTTTGCATTTTTAACTGACAAATAAGGACAGCAAAAGAAGAAAAAGCAAATAAGTTGAAATTGGTGAGGAACTTGGAAAGCAAGTATCTTGTACTTAGGATCTGCCTTTACCTTATAAATTATGGTTCAGGAATTTACAGCATGATTTTGACTGTGACCTCTTACTAGAATCCACATAGATGGAGTATGAGAACCGAACATGATCTAGTTCTTTCATTTTCACTAATAACTTTGAAAGTCATATGTAAATACTTCATTCTGACTAATAGACTAGACATTTTAAGGACTCATCATTCACTACATGAAATATCAAACTTCAGGAAATTTCTCATAAAATTACCTAACTGCAGGTAAAGCACAGCAAAGGGTTAGCCATTCCCTAAAAAAACATTCAGCCAACATGCTTTTAATTTGCTATCTCAAAGTGAAACCATTTGGAGATGTAGCAATAGGTTAGATTCAATAATAGAAGTTGTATTTTTCTTTTTTCTATATACCACAGTTATGCTATGGCAGAATAGTGAAAGCCATCTCCACCGCATTTTATAGCATGTTGAAGCACCAAAAAGCTTTAGGATTTCTCCCCTCTGAACACCTTTTATCTGTATAGTAGCTAAAGTCCTTTCTTCCTACTATCTTTTCCAGAAGCTTACTTGAATAGACTTTTCTTTGCAGAAATTTATGCTTTGTAACTACAAGTATAATAGCATTATACTGTAGAAAGATCTTGTTATTTTTACATACGCACACATGAAGAAATTTAAAAGGAAGTGTTATGGAATTTGTTAGACAGATTCAAAGTATAGTTTAAACAAAAATGCTCCCCTAAAGAAATCAAGTGTCACTAGTATGCAACTCAGATTTATGTGAATCTCCATGTGATGTTTTCAATGTACAAATAGTATGTAAGACAGCCATAAAAGAAAAACAAGGCCACAAAAAAGTTATCTTCAAACAAACACAATGTTCAACAGTTACGCTGCTGTCCTCAGCTATATGACAAAGAATGGATTTAAAATGGGTTTCACACCAACGGATGTGACCAAAGCGGAAAGCATTGTGGAGAACTCCAATTTGTTGCATTATTATCAGAAAAAAAAAAAAAAAAAAGGCAAGAGTTTTGGCTTCAGGCAGAGGTCAACCCCATAAAGAAAAATGAGTATTAATTGTTCAATTTATCATCATGCAACCTTTTAAGCACTGACAATATGCATTACAGTTTTAATAAGAAACAGATGTATCTAATTTATGCTGCCCTTTTAAATTACCCTAACATTTTTATTATATCACTATACACAAACAAAATAAAAAATCCCAAATACTACTTAGCACTTTTTTTGAAGTCAACATAAAACAATTCAGCTTTTTTTTTTTTTAATTGCATGTTCAAAATTCAGGAATAAATTAACAGCTCTGAAAACCCAGAATAAAATCTTTGAAACACCTGAGGTTTTTAATTGAAATACTAATTTGGGAACCTACCCTCTATTTAAAAAGAAGTCTGACTTGTGCACTACAAGACAGATAACTTCACTGATGTCAATCATACCATTAGGAGTGGTAGCTTTATCATTTTCATAGTAGCTCAGAAAGCCACTTTCCAAAGTGCACCATCTTTTGTTGCAATCTATAATTAAAGAAATAACAGAAATATTAGAAAAGCCAGTTGGCAAAATAATAAAATTACCTCTTCCTATAGAAGTTGCCTCACAGGATGCCTAGCTCTGTTGGAACAGTAATACATTTATGATGAAATCTTAGTCTTACTGAATTCAGTGGGCCAGGAACTCAATTTCTGTGTTGATCTACCTCACCTATAGAAACTCTAGCACATGGTAATTTAAGAAAAGAATGTTTCAAATGTAACACTTATTTTTACTTTATTAGTATATTAAATATTCAATTGCTGCATAAGTTAACTTTCCTGGCATACAGGGCTTTTATTTCAGTTACTGTGGAACTTGATCGAGTAAGAGCTAGTACACAATACAATGCTACCTGTTTAGCAGAAGAGAGTTAAGGAAGCAAAAAGAAAACAAGCTAGAACATTAGAAAAACTGAAAGCCAAAACAACAATATATTCTGACGAGCTGATAGCAAAATGAGTGAGTGAATAATGGTATGCAGTAGCAAAAAAGGGCTAGTCTTTCTTTCATGTTACAGGAGCTAGAAGCCAAAAACCATGTCAATCTGCCTTCCATTGTCTGGTAATGCTTGGGTGTCCACTCACTGTCACAAGATTAAGGAAAACAATTTAAACCTTTCAAACTGTCTAGAAAAAACATTATCACACATGCCAGAAGTTGTATCCATTGCACACTACTAGAAAACACAAGGAAAACGCTACAAATTATTTAACATGACTAACTTAAAAAAAAATAAATACATGCTATCACAATAGTAGCAGATGAAAAACTAAAGAACAGAAATATTAATAGAATACCACTTTCTAGCTGCATCAGTAGCTAAGCTCAATTCTGCCCTACTGCAGGCCCAAGTGTCAGACAGTAATGAAATTGTACTGAATTTATTCCTGGATACTTGGGGAGAGAGATGCATACATCATAGACAGGTGGTAGCTACAGCTGTTTCAGGATGGCATGCTCACATTAGAATGAATTGGAGATCCCTCTTGTTGCTATTCACATATATACCTGGCAAGGGTAAATTCATTTGTAACACTGTAGTTTACACAATGCTAACATTTACAGGGTGTTTTCAACACATAACAATTTACAGTTGCTGAGAATAGTTAAATTACCCCATAAAGAATTCTATTTTCAAACAACTCTGAATTAGATATACTGGAGTATCTAATAATTGCCACCTATACTTTGTGAAAAAAAAAAAAAAAAAAAAAAAGTGGAGGAAAACAATTTGCAGAGCAACTTAGAAGTATTATTTGGCATATTTAAGACCAAATGTCTTTTCCCTCTTAGAGATGTAAAATACAGCATGTGACATAGCATACTAATGACTCATTGCTACTCAAAATGTACTTGTTCTATCTTACATCTAGTTCTTAGAATATAATTTGAGGTGCATCTAATCTGGTCCCACCACCCACAGAAAAGTAGGTTCCAAGGGAAAATACTCTGTTTCTAAGTCTTAAAATCCTATACAGCTGCAAATGTTCTGGGTAAAGTATTTGTGAGAATTGGTAGAACAGTTCTGGAAAAAACAAACCAACCAAAAAATCCCACAAAATTCAAACAAAAAAACAAACCTGCAATTTCAGTAAGCCAGTACTTACTTGGTATGTTATCTGGTATTTCATCCATGCTACTTGCAATCTAGTTCTGTCTGAACACATGTTTCAAATACTAAAATAAACTTAGGAAAAAGTGGTTTTCTGACCAACTTTACCCTTCGCACCCCCCAAAGCCTATTCTACAAAATAGCACACTGCTTCAATATTCATTAAAAAGTTACAACTCTCAAAAATGATTTTGGAACAGCAAAGGTTTCAACAGGGCTCCACAGAACCTTTTACACTAAAAACAGAAGCAAAAGATCAAACCTGAGCCTCTAAACCTCTAACCTTTTGATCCACTATATCATAACAGCACCAATGTTTAAGCTCTCTTCCTGTTGATCATCAACAGCTACTAGTTAAAAACAATTTTCCTCAAAACTTATGTATTGCTGCTGCTATAATGAGAAGTACACACAAAGCTGGCTTACTCTCTCCTGCACTGGAATGCACATAATGAAAAACTGGTTCTTACAAAACTTGGGTTCAACTCACAGCACCGAATGATTTCTTGAGCATCCTTTTACCATTAGGGCTCAGACCACAAAGGGATAACAGTTTTCTGTGACAACAAACCAAGCATTTAAATTTTTAGCCCTTGGCACTAAAGGCAAGACTGACAACTGCCTCAGAGATTCATAACATTCTAGCTGAATGTCTGGAGACCACAACGGGATTCCGGCCTGCAGCACTTTCCAGAAAGAGCATAAAAAAAAAAGATCATAATAGAATCAGTAAATCAAAAGCCCAATGTACTCTGGGGCAGGGTCCAAAATTTAGACAAGTGCTGTAATCCCCAGTGAGAAAATGATGCTCTCTCTAGCCTAGTGAGATCTCAAGTAGTTCTCAGCAACTCAGAACTGCTTCAACAGGAGAGTTTTTTTCTTTTACCCAGAACTAAACAGCTATGTCACTTTCTCTGGCCACGTGACCTTCTAATTTGAAACTTACCAGGCAGAAGAGGGAACGGAAACTATATCTTCCACACATTAGCATAAAATAATTTTTTGGTTAAAGACAGTAAGAGGAAACAAAAAAAAAAAACCAAACTTACCACCTATTCCCAACAGTCTGTGGTATGCATATTTCTTATTGATTCATGTTAATGAGATTTTATAAAGGTAGAAACAGTTCTTGGTGTAGGGAAAAATGTCAACAGAATAAGGGAAAAAAGATTACATGTTTTATGCTTTAAATAGCAAAAACCCCTCTTGTTACAGTCCTTCTTACAAATGGCTCAGATATATTAGTGCCTTCAGGCAAGAGCAGTTTCTATTTCAAAATTACTAGGGGCTTTTTGTTGTTGAAAGGCGCTGCTATTACCTCTTCCTCCCTTGCCCTGTTTGTCATTTGTCTTTGAACTACAGATGGTCATGAAAAACTATCTTCCTATGTACCTGTAAAACACTCATCCTAGTCAGTCCTGGCAAATACCAGTCCTGACAAACACGTGTAATCCAAAATTAATGCAAAACAACAGCAAACAAAACCCCCTCCCTCAAAATCCCCCCCAAGACAGACTACAAACTTTCAAAGAAGCTTCATTTCTGTCCACATAGAAGACAGAATTCAGTTGTTTCTTGTCTGAAACTCCCATTGCTTCTCCCAAACTATACTCTAGTACAAAAGAAGACATTTTATAACCATTTATAGCTAAATCCTTCAATCTATACAGGTATTTACTACCCAATACTGCACTTCTGTCATTGTGTTAGAGACAAGTAGTACTGCTTTGCATCTGCGCTCCACTTCTCTCAGTAGGATTTTTTTTTTTTCTACATGAATATAGATACCCACAACACAAAAGACTTAGAGCAAGCAGGAGTGAAGTTTGGAGTTACTCCTCTCATCCCTGAATAAGCTCAGTGCAGTTTTTGAACAACCCTCCAGGAAGTCCTGTCCAGCAGCAGTTGTTTGCCACAACAGGTCTTTGATAACAAATGCAGTTTCTGGGAAATGCCTGTGATCAGGCATTGGTTCTACTGATCACCCAATAATATCAAGAATTTGCATCTACACTACCATATACATTCTTCAAAAGCATATTTAAATAGGAGTTATCTGCTTTAGACTGCTTGAATCTCCACGAAGGATCATAAAGGCACACACCAAGAGACTATGGACAGAAACAAACAAAAATAAGCATACACTGACACAGGATGCCACGTCAATATTTTAGGAGCAATAAACTCAACCATAAATCTACCCAGATTTTAAAAAAACTGTATCATTTGTTTAGATGGAATTAAAAAAAAGGAACACAACTGGGAAGAAAAAGGGTTAAAAAAAGCTAAGAAAATTATCTGATAACATCTCTCTCAAAACAAACAAATCTACTGTGACATACATGCATTTTTACCCCACAAAGTTCAATCTGTTGTAAAGTGCTTGAAAGTGCTCATTCTTACTTGGAATACTTTGAAAATTTGAGAGCTTGAGAAATATCCTAGGTCTTACCCCTTTGGCCTCTTACTAAGAAGTCAGTGATACTTTTAAAAGATTTCTGGAACATTATCATTTTAGATGGAAACTACTTTTGGCACTCAGTAGCATCCATCTAAATATCATTAAAGTGAGAATTTTTGGTTTCCCAATAATTGTTGTTAAATGAATAATCTTTCAGTAGTTGTGCTTTCTTCTGTCAATCACTGAATAAAGAGATAATCAGTATTTTCTTTATTTGAAAGAGGTCTACTGAATCAAAAGAGGGTATTTCATATCAAAGATATTTTATCTTTTAAAAAGTAATGCAAGAAATTTAAAAGAACCAAATTCATCCAAACAATACATATTCATGTATTAAATGAATTAAAAGTGAGATACCTTCTTTTAATTTCTTCTCTGTAAGAAGCTTAGCAGTATTAGAAGAAACTTTGTATAAGAATTCACAAAGAAAGGTGGAATGTGAAGAATCTTCAGAGAAGCCACTTTCAAAACAAGTATCATAGTTTGGGAAATCTAATAAAAGACAAAGGATTAACATACAGAACTTCAGCTATATCAATTGTAACCATTTCTGCACAGGTCTTTAACTGCATATATGTAGACATGTAGCTGATCTGTAACACCTTTACTGCAACACAGATACATCTTACTGATTTATTTTCATAATTTGAATAAAATTGTTACATATTCATCAAAAAAACATCAGTTCACATTTGTTACAACACTGCCATTGTCTACCACTGCTTGGCTTTCTTGCGAACTAAGCTTTTATTTTCATCCCTTATATAACATACTTCAACAGAAGGCAACTGTTTCTCTTGAGGGCTTACCTAGAATTTAACCACCACTAACTTTCACAGCAGACAGGCAAGGATTAGGATAATCACTATCAACCTGCACTGACCTCCCTTTACCTGAAAAGAAGAACACTAAACACCAGCATATGGTGATGCTGGGTTGGCTGGAAGGAAAAAGTAGTAAAGACAAAACCAAAACAAGACAGTTTCTCTCTATAGTCTTAGGACCACTTGAGAGCACAGCTAGCAAAAAAACTGAGCTGCATGTTTGCACAGTGACTGAGCTCAACATCCTAAAATCCAGTGCCTGGCACTTGTGTCAGTGAAATATCCAGGCAAAACTTAAGGGACCATGTTTGCTCTAGAAAGCCCTAAAGCATTTCCCACTAAAAACACTGAATATGTACAGCATATACAGTGTTACTCTGCAGAATGGCACAAGAGAATGGAAAGCTGATCCAGCAGTATGCCCATAATGCTGGCTGCAGTATAGCATAGCTCATTGTTTCCAGTGTAAAGCTGCATGTAAACTTGCACACCCAGACTGCTTCAGTATCCTTTTTAAAAGGTAAGCTCAGGCACATCAGTACTCTAAAATTTATTTATTTATTAAGAACAGCTTTCCATTTTCAAGAGCTTCGTAACAGTCATACAGTACAATAAAACTGTTGGCTTTCAATGCCAAAGTTTACGATCTGCATCAAGCTGTAACAGAAGTTGCAACCCAAAAAAACACAACAGCTTGCAGAGATAGATCTTACAGGTTCAAGAGGTGAGTTTTATTTTTGGATGAGACTCTGTGAAAAAACATTTAAGTCTTTGTGCAGAAGGGATAGGTACCAAATTAAGTAATTTTTAAGAAAAAACAAAGCCCCAGATAAGCACTTTAGTTACATGTTAATCTGTGTACCCATTTTTTCCTGTAAAAGCCTGGTAATATTTAGCAAAACAGATAATATTTTTCTACTGTGTTATAAAGAAAGGTATGAGGTCTATGAGTTATCACTGGCTTTATTATTTTTTTTAAGTCCTAAACTTGACGTTTGAGCAAAATAAAAGTAACTTGCATACAATTACATACACTGCTGAACTACAGTTGACACCATCACAACTCCTCCACTATAGCCCTGTTGCTCAACTCAATGCCCATTTTTCTTCTGAATTCCTTCCTTCCCTTTTGCTCAAAATAAAATCAGAAGATCAAAAGAGAATGTATCCTACCTGAGAACTTATTATGGTATAGGAATTCCATCTGCAGTCTTTGTCCAGCTTTCTTGGCTAGTAAATATGGAGTGCTGTAAACAGGGTCTCCAGTGGCACACATAGCATCAGCCCCACTGAATAGCAACATCAGAGTTTCTAGTACATCTTGTTTAACTACAGCAGCACAGAGGGCCTTATTGTGGAGAGGGAAAATACGAAGTCTGTTCAAACTAGAAAGTTACTGGCAACAAGTACATGACATTTAGATGCAAATCCTTTCACCTCCAATGTAGTTCCCCTGAATTTCTAAAGAACATAAACACTGAGAAGCGGCAGCAATCATCAAGTATGGTCTAAATATAGAAAAAAGCATAAAGAAAAAAAAAAAAAAAAACCCCCCCCAAAAAAAACCCCGCAAAATAAACAAACCACCCCTCAAAACCAAAACAAAAAACAGAAACAACACACACACAAAAAAATAAACCAACAAAACCCTGCAAAACCCCCCAGAACTCAAAACATCATTAGCCCACGCCTTGCAAATGCTTTTGCCATGAATTTCAACAGGTATTAGAAGTCAGTCAAATAGATCACAAAAATGACACAGAAATTGTAATTATAACTGGCACTTTCCACTTTATAATTGTAAAGAATTTTTGTGACATGAGCAAAAGGAAACATTGAGAACGCACACTTTTTCATCATTAATTTCAGCTTGTTTCATTTCCGGTTAGCTACAAGCTACTATATGCAAACCTCATTCAGCTCTGTGAGAATTTCTCACACGTTTCAGAAGACGACCAAATTACACACAGATACAGTACAATACAAAAGTTATGGTATGGGCTCACCCATTCTAGCATTACCTTATTCAACTGCTCCTTGGTTTTGTTGGGAAAGGGTACTTTCCTAAATTTTCCCTCCTTGTACTTTTGTGTAATGAATGCTATCCTTTTTTCTGCAGGGGCATCCATATGCAACTCTTCATCTGGAGAAAGATTTCCTGCCCAAAAATTGTTTGCCCTCTTATTTCCAATTCTGATAAAAAGCTGGATAACATGCAAGGGAAAAATAAGCAAATAGCATGAAGGACACGAAGGTAGCTTCTAAACAGTTTTCCGTGGCTTAAAGTTAGAAAGAAGCCTCTCTCAGTCACTGCCTGCAATCATCTCTAAATGAATATTAAAGTCTGTAGTTATCATTTACCATCACAGCAACTAAGGTGAACCAGTTATAATATTTCAATACATACTAGAGAATACCAACAAAGGATCAGAAAAGACTAACTTACATTTTAAAGAAAACACTGATGACTCAAAACTCTACCAGTACCACCTTTTAATATCCCAAGCAACTACACTGGTAGCAAGAAGCTTTCTTTCCTCTTCCTAATATTGCACATCATGATTGCTCTCCAAAAGCATTTTATCTTTTTCACCTCCAAAAACCATATATTTTAAGAAATACTAAGAGAAATTGTACAGATGGTTATCAAAATAAATGAATATTTTAAATTACACAAAGGTACATTATTGGACATAAGGAAGAAATTCTTTACTGTTAGGGTAGTGAGGCACTGGAATGGGTTGCCCAGGGAAGTTGTGAATGCCCCATCGCTGGCAGTGTCCAAAGCCAGGTTGGACAGAGCTTTGGGTGACATGGTTTAGTGGGAGGTACCCCTGGCCCATAGCAGAGGGGCTGGAACTAGATGATCTTAAGGTCCTTTCCAACCTTAACGATTCTATGATTCCTGAAAACATGAAGCTTACTATAACAGTAGCATGATATTTAGCACTATTATGTTCAGGGGTTTTGTGAATAAAGTAATAAACAACTCCTATTCATGCAGTGGTTTTCAAGATGGAAAAAAGGGAGTGTCACAGTGTACCTCAATAAGTTCATTGCTCCAAATACTGGCATCCATTTTTAGACTCCGGACTTTTGAATCTCTTGGTCCTAAAGATCTGTGCTGCCCTGAAAATCCAAGAGTATTTTTACTTAACTATAGCAGTGACTCTGGGTTTCTCTTCTGCTAAGATAACAAAAATAATTAATGAAGACAGATTTATTTTAATCACTATTTGAATATAAAACAGAAGCACCATAAAGCTCCCCCCCCCCTTTTTAAATGGGATTGCATTTGATAGTAATGAATTAGCCAAGTAAGCTCTCTGATACGTAACACTTTTATGAAGGTTTGCTTTGAAAGAAAACATAGGGTTCTAAACTATTTCCCTGAATCTACTGCTTGACCACATATCTGAATACAAAATATGATAAAACAGCTTTCTCAGATACTACTGAATATCTAATCTCTATTGGCAGTAACATATGCCCTGATGTAACAGAATTAATATCCCAGATTTAAACACAGAAAATTGTCATCCTTTGGCATCCAGCCTTGCAAAAGCCAGCCATTTCCCACAAAATGCTACTGTATCTTAATTTCTGCTAATTGTGAAGGATTATTCATCTGAGGGAAACCAATCACCACACAGATCTGTCACATATGCATTCAAGTGCTTCAGAACAAGGATAGCCTTGGTACAAGACAAGAAAAAAAGAATGTTTGCTTTTTGTCAGATCTTTCACAAGGATGGCACTGTAAAAGTGAAAAAAAAAAAAAAAAAGGCAACTCAAAGACATATAGAGATATACAAATACACCATTTTGTAGAACCTACACAGCCTGCTATTAATTCCCCTACCTGCACACTTCTTACAAATGACAACACAGAGATTGATGGATGCCCAGTCAGGATTGGGAGCTTTACAGTCAGCACAGCTTCTGTTGGACTCATTGAACCAAATCTTCTCAGCTACTTCATAATCAGACAGAGTTTCTGCTATTGATTGCTGCAGTGCTTCAATCCAGTCTTGTTTCTCTCTTTCCGACTCTGCTGTAAAGCTGAAACAATTGACTTTTCTGTGTTATTGATCTTTATTTTAAAGCCCAATTAAATACAGTCTATAGTCTCTTATTTATTACCTTTACCCCAAAATTCCAGTCAAAAAAATCTTCCTCTACACAGATATAAATGCTAAGATGGAATGTATTATTTTATATTTTTAGTCAATGAAAACTCCCCAAGTTTTGTGCTCAGTTTTCAACAATACCACTACTAGCATGAGCTGTCTAGATTTTGTAACATTTGAGCTAAATTCCTTAGTTACTTTCAATCTTTTTATGTTACTATGCACCAAACTTAAAGCCTGATCTTTAGAGAATGACCTAAAGCAGCTAAGACTTAGTGAGCAGTAAAAACAGACTAAATACAACAGCCAAAAAATGTTTTTCATTTAAAATTACCTTTCTGAAGAATATAAATAATAACAAGCAAAAAACAACATGGTGTCAACTTAGAGAAAGTCAAAGAACTAGCTACCTACAAACTAGCAACAGATTCAAACCACTGATCAAGATTAATTTACCCAAACAAAAAACATTTTAAATTGCTAAGATTTAGCAAGTCTGGAAGAGCAAAGTGATTTCTTCTCCTGCATTACTAAGATTTCTTTTAATAAACACTTCAGCACATAACAAAGGGCCTGTATTGGCATATAAATTTCTTAAAAATCATGACAAGTCAAACATCAGACAAAGTGAAACTTTCTACCAATTATAATGGAGGATTTCTACAAGGAAGGTCATATTAGTCATTCTTCTCTTTTTTAATAAAATACTTAATACTAACCGGATCCACCATTATTTTAATACTGCAGCTTTAAGCGGGCACCAGGTTGTTAAAGTGACTATTTTTCTTTTCTGCTCATGCACAGAATGAACAAAGAAGGCTACATAAAAATATGAATCTGTGGGTATAGGATCTCTAGTCTCATATAGGATCTCTAGTCACAGAGGTAAAGAGATGAAGCACACAGCTAAACAAAGGAAAGAAAGCCCTGCTTTTTAAAAAAAATGCTCTGCATTCCTACTAAAAGCATTACCTTTCCATCTAAAATAGGTAAGTCACTGCAGTATGAAGCAAGTATTTTTAGTGCATGAGTTATTTGCATATTTTGTAATGTAAATATTAAGGTTCTCACCTAAAGCTTTTATAAGGAGTAATTATTTCAAAAGATTGCTTTGCAGTTCGATCCACTTGTTTTACATTTGCCACATTCATAGGGATTGAAGTGATACCAAATCCTGTCTTAAAATCCTATGGAAAAGACAATGCAAGTTCAGATGTTTACTGTTCAAGGAAAACATGTACAGAACAATTAAATTATCCAAAAATGCTAGGCCAGTAATACACATCTGGGGCACAACTTCCAAGCTTTTTCTAACTCATTAATGGATAAATAAACCCCTATACCAAATTTTGTCCAACAGTGCTTCTAATTGTTAGAATGACCTTACTTGAGTCTTAGGAGTTAAAAAAAATGACCACTGTAGCTATTAACAAAAACCCAGAATGCATTAAAATACGAATACAAAGTTATGACAGTATGTAGCTTATATCATGCTTTAGTAACTAAATAATGTTTATATGTCTAAATCCTTCTCACTGACAGCAGTTTTGGCTGCTTTTAACCAAACTTTGGACAAAATATGTATATTTTATGTATAAGATTCTGTCTTAACCCATCAGTTGCTCATGCTTCTGCTGTATTACATGAGCTAAACATGTCAAGTCTTTGAAAAGAAGTCTTATATAGCAGCTAAAATAGACAAAGCGTTATCTGTGACTCAATTATTAGAAATACTAAGCGTTTTTCACCTTAAACCAAGAGAAACGAATTTTTCCCCCACATGGAGAATGCACTTAAAATCAATCTTACACTAACACAGTTGGGAAAGAAAATGCTCAGTAAGCTCTTGTGAGGCGCTCTGAAACACATGCATTTTGGAAACACTGATAGGCACATAGGTTATTCCTGATCTATTCGGAACACCATCGGTCTCTCCTTCTTAAACTGATTCAACTGCTCACCTAATGGCAGCCATTTCCATACCCCTTATTTCAGGAAATATTACCGTACTTCTTGCCAATTATAACTGCATCAGAAACAAAAATGAACTACATCACCCAAGCAAAAAGCCAAATGCACATATCTTACTATTTGCAAGATCACAGAGTTCACTCTCACATAACAAGTAGTTGGGTATGGAGGCAAGCAGCTTCAGCCACATGCCTGTGGCAGACAGGATTGTTTCTCTAGTACATCAGTCTTTAAACCCGCATCACTGACAAGTTTCTCAGAAGATTTTCAAGCTTTGTGAGCACTGGAGCTCTCATGGAGAAGATCCTTCACAAAACTCTTTTCATTTCATTCCCCGATTTCAGGTACAAGTATCATTTTAGATATGATTGCTGAGGCTAACTCAGATGTAAAACATACATATGGGTCTATGCGCAAACGAAAGTACTAATTATATCACAAGATAATGAGAGAATTATGCCCCAAAAGGCACTAGTGTCCACTTTGATTTTTAAAATGCCATAATTTCCACTAACTAAACATAGCATGGGTAAGTCAGCTTACCCAAATGTTTCCTTGCCAGGCTTTTTAAGAATTTCTTTTTTTTTTTTTTTTTTTTTTTAAACCTTCCATTACCTTTGACAGCAACTATGTGGAACCCAGGTGTGGATTTCAGTATAAACCTTCATAGTAACTAGCAACCTTTCAACAAGTACCCTGGCTTAGTCACCATTCATGTAATATATACTTTTTGTATTTCTACCTTTCTTCTACCTGCATATCCTGTAACATAGACACTTTTAATCTCCCCTCTCATTTTCAGCCCCCACACCTTTTTCCTATAAATCAATCGTTTGCATACTGACACACCTGCCTTAGAAGACAGTGGGGAGTTTTATGAAGCCTACACAGTCCAAAATTCATCCTCAAAGATCAGTTCTATGGGAAATGAATGGGCATAATAATCTTGTTTTGAGTATGAACTTGACAGCACATTCTGCAGCAGTGAAACATTCTTAAAGTCAGACATCACCAGTCATAACAGAAGCACGGAACTTAAAGAAAAAATATCTCAAGGATAGAAAAAAAAAATAAATTTTTACCCCCACTAAAGTGTCTTAAATGAGAATAATAATAAAAACAAAAAAAAATTAAAAAAACACCAAAGAACAACCTTTAATTTTCTACAACTAAATGATTTCTGCTTGTGAGATGTAAACTGGATGAAGGTTCATTTGTTGGTTTATTTCAAATAATTTGCCTTAATAAGTCTTGATTTTAAAGGACAGGTCATGACACTATACTTGTACCTGAATAATAGTGCATTCTTTACTAAATAGCAGCTGAACGACTGCCAGAAGCTGTGGTTAACAGTAGTTCAACATAGTCTTAGGTCCAGATCAGAGTTTACTGAAGGTAAATGATGAGTAATGAAGACTGAAATAACCATACTGAGCCACACTGAAAGTTCACCTAGTAAGGTAGCTTCCCTTTATGAATTTGCTATTGGCAACCGTCATGAAAAAATTGTAAAGTAAGAAAAAGTACATTCTCATCTTCACAGATATGCTTCCAGCAATCTAAGGACTTCCAGCTCAGAAAGTTTCTTAACAGTTACAAGGAAAGCCATCACACTTCCTAGCCATTGACAGACACATCCTCAAGGAACTTAAATTCATGCTTTGCAGGCTCCACACCATCCTACTTCATCAATTTCCCAAATATTGATAATGAAAAAAGTAGTTCCTTTCGTACACGCATGTTAGGACTTTTTTTTGCTGATACTGGGAATTTCATCACATCAAGTTATAGAAAAGAAACGGTTAACTAAACTTTAATCATCTACCTACTCCATAGTCTTCCTTCTTGAAAAACCTACATTGCATGTTCCCTTCAGTCTTTTCTCTTTTATGCTTTTAAAACAGCTAGCTGCGCCCACTTTCCTTGGAGCAGAAACGGAAGATCACCAAAGGCTGCTCACAATTTACATCTGTTGAAGACAGGCACTAACCTTCACTGTACCAAACTTAACAATGCAGAATTAAGAAAGCACTCTAGAAACAACAGGCATCAATTTTAAAATCCTTACTGTTAGCTGGAGCACCACCCCTCCAGAATTTGCCAACTAACAGGTGTACGCACACTTCCACTGAAGAGAGTATGACTAGTACGTTTTCAATTCGTTCTTACGCACTTACAGTATTGAATTTCAGTATGAGGAATGTCAAGAAGGTTAACAAATTAGAAGTGAGGAATATACTTTTTAGAGCTGAAGATGGTGGCAAACTAACCAATTTCATTGGTAAATTAGAGTGAAGTTATTTTCATAATGGCCCAAACAAACTCCTTACAGTAACTGTACATATCTTGCATAAACCAGGCTTTGTGAGTGACAGGTACACCAGAATCTGATTTTCAAGGCTCAGAACAATATGTTTTCAGGAGTACAGTCTTGTTCTCTCCTTCAGAAACAGAAGTGGGAATTGGTACAGGGAAGAAACAAATGCTCCACTTCTGAAGATAAATTCATTCACTCTGAGTGCACAAGAGGACAACAGGGCCATTCAAGCACTATACAATATGCACTGACAGCAAGACCAAGCAGCATCTTTTCAGAATAAGAATTGTCTTGCTTCTATGGACTTAAAGCTCATTGTTTCAGATAGATTAAACTGTGTTAGACTTTCTGACAAACAAAGAGAAGGTTAACATTAAAAAAATACAGAGAAAGCTAAGGGTTTTTTTTGATAGAGATACGTCTTACACATCTATATACTATCTTCAAACTTTCGAAGAAAGGCTGAAAAATGGGTTGACAATAAAGGCTTTAAAAAAAAAAAAAACCAAAACCAAAACCTAACCAAACCAAAAACAAAACCCCAAACAAATTGTTTACAGACATAATAATAGATTAAAAGTATTCACTGACCAGCACAGTTATCTGAAGGCTAAAATTACTAACAGGGGAAAGTAGCGAACTGAGATGAGTATTGGCTTTTAGGTAAGTTGTTGTTCCTTCCTGAAGGAGGAATGATTATAGTTAGTTGACTCCTGCTGTCATTATCATCCCTGTCTGAAAAAGACCTAACCTATGAAAACCTGTTGTATGTATACAAACAGAAATGTAACTTTTTTTTTTTTTAATATACCTTTAACATGTATCTATAAAGTGCCTGTCGGTATACAAAACTGCTTTCTCTGTCCTGTATTATCTTTTCAAACGGCAAAAGCTACCCTGACAGCCTTTACTAACCTTTCTTCAATCCTGCTCAGGATGAAATTCACAGACCTTCAAAATTAGTCTCATATGTTTTCTAATCTATCACCACTGGTTTATAGACACAGACATTAACACCTAGGTTTAGAAAAACTTAAGTACATGCCTGAATAAATTCATGCAGCTACATCTCAACAAGTCTAAGTCTTAGAGTTGCTGAACACGTAACTTCTGGTATGAGATCTTAAAAAAAGCTTAGGCATCTTTCTCTAGAATTCTTAAACAAATCCGTAATCACAGGCTGAATCTTCCAGCTCTCAGCTGATGAATAGACCTTCTCTACAAAGCTATTCTTATTCTCTCTGGAAATTTCCTCATTTATTTTTTTTTTTTTTTTTGGTTATTCTTTAGCTTCCACTAAATTTTGCATTAGTAACACTTGGGCTGCCACTGTCCTTGGTTTAGTCGAAACAAAACTCAGGTGAACACAGGGGTTCTAAAGCTGCTACTTGTGTTCCCCAACTTTTGCTGGTTTAGCAGTTATAATCATGTATTTGGATGTGCTGTCTTTTATGAATCAAACATTACTTCCACAATATATAAAGTTGATTAAAAAAAAACCCAAAGGGAAACCATGCCTCAGGAAAACATCTCAGGGAAAAAAAAAAAAACAACAACAAAAAACATTCAACCACAATCGTAAGTTTCCCCTTACCCCTCACATAAAAATTTTTGGAAATAAATCCCAAGTTTTATTTTAATGGTTAACTAACTCATTATTTTCACATTAGAAGTAGCAACCCATATTTCTAGCTCAGTTTTTTTGCTGGAGGACCAAAGGTATACCAACAACAGTTGTGAAAAAAGAAAACTACTGCCATGATTTCAAGGGAATATATTTCTACATCTGCAAACATGCACATACATACATGTAAATACATGTGTGTAGCATAATTTGAAGTACAGAGCTCTTAAGTACAGATATAGTACTGGTGTATGCTGAGAACACAGCACTCCTGGAAACTGTTACATCAAACTGAGTAGTCTCACTGCATACCAGGTTCCTTACAGTGAATTCCAAGGTCATGGTTCCTTTGCTTTTATTTTAGTCTTTGGCTGTCAGACCTTAAGCTCATGCAGTATTTAAGGGCGCATGTGCACACACACACACAGATACATATATATATAATGATTCAAAACTGGTAGGAGGAACCAGATAATAGATGACTGTATGCAACCATACATACACACACACATATATGTATTTATATACACACATTTTTTTTAACATTCATCTTTCTTATCATCTTACCACTAATTTACAAAAGGCACAGCCATATTTATGACTACTCTTGTCTTACTGCCCATACACAGAAGGCTCTCGACCTTTAATCAATACATCTCCGATCAGAGTTCTAAATTACAACCTTACATATGTCCTTGAATTTATCTTTGCTGTTTACAGTACCTCTTTAGTTTTACTTTGGGGAAGCTACCATGAACTTTGTGACAACTAGTCTAAGACTTATTTCCAAAAGATCTGAAAATTCCCTTAAAAAAATAAAGCAATTTAGACATTTTCTTCATTCTAACCTCATGGTATTTGATTCCCTTCAAACAACCAAGTTATTCCAGAGAGATTAAAAGCTAATAAGAAAAATCCGTCAGATAAAGCAATCATAGTTACTTTTCCTCTCCTCTGCTCTTTAATTAGAGATATATAGTTCAGCCTTTTCAGCTATTAAGGCAAGCCAATTTCTGCAACAGAAAGGTAGAAAAAAATCATTTCCATGTTAATGAAGAATTAAGACATTTACATATTAGAGTTTGAGGAACAGTGACTAGTAATACAGAAATTGCTTTAATTATATTAATTAACTTCTCAGAAAGTTTATATTGATTTCCTCTCCTTATAAACTACGCTTCGGCTTAGCCTCCCCAGTTACCTTCCATCAGGCTTTTCAAATCTGTAGAGACTTATGTCCCTCATCACAGCTTAAAATTTTAATACAGATTTTAGGTGATCATTACGTATCATGGATTGGAATAAAAAAAATGCCCCAAGTAAAGACACACATACTCTCTCTTACAGTCTTCCTAATGAGGTCTCAAAAATGAAACCACAGTGAAGCATATACTATATAATTACACACAGACATACAAAATGATGTTAAAAGAACGTGAAGTTTGCCAGTTCAAGCCCTGATGAGCAAGGGGTGTTAGAATTCAAGTTGTCTGTACACATAAACTGTGCAGCTTCATGCTCATCTGCTGCGATATGCTGAGGTAGTTACGTTATCAATTTTAGGTTCTTCACTTAGCCAAGCTAAATTCCTGCATCTCCTAATAGAAACACTTGAAAATTATTCGAGTTATTATCACAAAATATTTAGTAACAACCTGACATTCATAATTTTGGAGATAAAAAGAAGGAAAATAGCAAGAGGCAAGAACACTTACATTAGCTCTGGTAAGTGTCATGCAGTAGGCTTGACTGCAGTGGAATTAGTTATGCGACTGGAGTACATCATGCTTCACATCATTATATTATAAAGGAAACAAGTACATGTACTTTGAGATGACACTATGATGAAAACCAGCACAGAAGTGGGGACAACCAAGTGATTTGTTCTAAAAATGTATTCTTGACCAATACTCTATCATAGCTAAAACCTTAAGTGTTACTCTTCCTACAAATTACAAATCTCTCTATAGAGATAGTATAAGAAATAATTCAGAATCCTCACTTCAGCAGCTCTATGAGTGTATTTTGCAGTATCAGTACAATTTTAAATCACTTGATTATGCACCACCCAGGCCCACACCCTGCTTGCGGTACGTATGCTCGAGAACACAGGATGATGAAACCCCCCTTCCTGTACAGGCTGCAAAATATATATATGAAAGAAAAATGTTAAAAGGAGGATCACATAATTAAAGAGACTGCACACTATCCTGGAGAGGCAGGTCTTATCTTTACCTTTTCCAATTTTCACTCAGTGTAAATCAAAAGCTTTTGCATTCAGACATTTCCAAGTACCCGACTTTATGCTCTAGGGTCTGCTCTAGGGTTTGATTTGCAGAACTGCTGAGCAACCGGAAGTTCAGTCAAGCCCTACAAAAGCAGTATTTTGAGCAGGTATACCCTGACAGAAAATTATTCCCGTTGAACCCTCCATAAAAGACAGTGAAAACAGAGAATGCAAAATATATGGATATTGGAAACATTTTTTTTTTTTTTTACCTCAGAATTGTGTGGTCATATGGAGAAAACAATCATGTTACTTTACCTATCAGGAACTGATAAAATATAAATGAATCATTTTCCACAAATAGCCAAACAGACCAATTACTACTCATTTCCTCACAGAACAGTCCTTTACTGGTGAAGGATTCCTTCTGTAAGGCACTTTTCAACACTGCTCTATAAAAAAAGGCACAGTTTACTCCATGAAAAGAAATTAAAACCATTAGAGTTAGTAAGTAAACAATGCTCTGAATGAATTAGTGATCCTGAGGGAAAAAAAAGTATAATATAGTACCTACTGCAAAATATTAAAGTGTATAAACTTGACTGTCCAATTTTTCCATGTTTAGAGTGGGCGCACAAATCTATATTTGTGGTAATGTCATTTCACACAGATCTTATCTGATCTTTCAAACATTTAACTGAGTTCTTCCCAAATATGAAGCTTACATTATCACAGAAGCATCTGTCTCCCTATATAACACCAAGGTAAGTTTTTAATCCAGATAGATAGACTCATAGAATAGTTAGGGTTGGAAAGGACCTTAAGATCATCCAGTTCCAACCCCCCTCCCATGGGCAGGGACACCTCA
>JANRGW010053105.1:0-16558 GCA_024733675.1 Psilopsiagon aymara
AAAGAAAAAAAAACAACACAGCTCCACACCGGCTACCAAGAAGGAGAAAAATGACTGCTACTGCCGAACCCAGGACAAGAAACCAAGGAAGGTAAATGAAGAACAGAAAGAACAGCTGAATAGTACAATTTACAGGGTATGCATATACCCTTCTAAAAGCTTTCAGTCAATACTGTTATAACCATGCATTAATTTCAAGATACAACTCCCTGTTCGTAGAATGATGATAGCAATAAAAATAGAACATAACAAAAAAGTGAGCAAACTGTTCCTACAGAACTAAGTCTTGCACCCCACAGAGAACGCTGAAGTCCAGTCAAGGTCAAAGATGTTATGCCAGTTCATAGCTGTCAAACATCTTATAATTATTCAGCACTGAAACATAATGCAAGTACTTCATCAGTGTTCTGCAAGGCTCTTCAAATGGAGAACTCTCATATACCTTTATTAAGTCTACATTCCATAAGAAAAATCTAAGAAAAATTGTTTTCACCTGAAATTGTCATGTATTTTCTACATGTTGTATATAAATTTAAGACATTAATGAATCATTAACTTCAAAAAAACTTGATATTTGTAGAGCCACACAGAAAAAAAACCTCACGAAAATAAAAATATCATAGATATATACCTATACAGGTACGTATGTGCATATTTACATAACACTTTATTAAACTGATGTAACACCAGATAAGAAAAAAGAGATACATGTTCAATGCAGACTGCACACAATGACAGCTGAGACCAGACACTCCTCAAAGCTACTTAAAACAAAAGCAGAGTAGTTATTTTCATAAATAAATAGTATATCAAAACCAATTTATATCGGATCAAAGGATGCTGGTGAATGAAAAGAATGAGGAAACTAACCATTTTCAATAAATGCCATTACAATCCAGGTAAAAAAGTAAATCTGAAAATTGTATTACTACCTTGCTGTAATACTGTTTGGATATATTAACACAGGAGTAAAAAGGAAGCAACAAACCGTGATAAAATAGCTTCAGCTATACTGGAAGGGACTTAACATATCTCTGCAATTGTATAACTTAAAAATCCAAACTTAATATGGTTAAATATCTGACTCATTTAAACCTCACTAAAACTGACAGGGCTATGATTCAAGAGTAGCAAAATATAGCCTCTGGGGCTGCTGATTTGCCAAAATTTTTGACCAGACATTTTCCTATTTCTATTGTTTCTATTCCCCAAAATATCATCTATACAACAAAAAAACACCCCAACATTATGGTACTCAGAGAGGACGAAGATACTGCTTTTGCCTTACTATTCCAAACAGCCAAGTTACTCTCCCTCAGGACCCCATCAAGTACAAATGCTTAAAAATCATCTGGAGATAGGAGACAGACATCTCAATCCTTTAACACAGTTCCCCCTAAACAGGGGATGAAAAAGACCTTTTCCATCATCAGAAGACATGTAACTAAATGGTCTATAGGTTATCTAAAGGCCTGTCCTTAACCTTGGAGAGCCTGCTGAAGTTCCTGAGGGCTGCTGTACTCCTCATCCTAATTACAACACAACAGAACAGAGACATTAATCATAACAGAAGTCATTAAGACATCAAATACCTTCTGCCTGCAAAGCAGAGAAGGCAGCTAATGCTTTTCTCAAGATTACATGAGGACTTGGCAATCTTACGTTTTCCAGAATATTGACCACACCCAGAGTTAAAAACAAACTTTCTAGTAGGTCATTAGAAATTGATCCACAAGGTCTTTACAGAAAATAAACAGAATATTTACGTTACTACGTAACAAATGTATTTACTGAGTGAGCAGAGCAATCCAGAATGGCAGCTTCTTATATTGGCAGAGATGTAATTAAAAAGATAACAGTTCCCAACTATAGCTTATTCCCTCCCCCAGACTAAGAACTAAGCAAGGTTATTTGGATGTAGCCAGCCCTAAGGAAACATTCCAGCACTAGCCCAACCTAACCTAACCACAACATTTTCAGAACTCACCAGCCACCACACAAACTTCTGCTCTTGCTGCTCTGGCTCACTCTCCCTGCTAAGAGTGCAGGAGCTATGCCAACTTTATTGTATCTAAAATAGAAAGATACAATGAAATGCTTAGGTTCCCTATGCACTTCCCCAACTACAAAAAATTTACCTCACTGAACAAATTTTCATGCTAATAAAATAATACTAAAACAACAACTAAAAAAATCTCTCAAAAAACTTCTGATCTTTCAAGTCTCCTACAACTATTACAAAGATCTTGGCAATACAGGGATGGAAACAATGATTTCAAAGTTACGGATTAATTTCGTTTTGCACTGATGCAGCAATTGCAAAACTTCATATATGAAAAACACAGAATATCTTACAACAAAGTAACAATGCTATTTTACAGAGCTAGTTTTCAGAATGCATTTTAAAAGTAACTTAATGGTCTGTGCTATATTTTTTCCCCATTTCGTTTACCTCTGAAATAAAGTAACTGTGATTCTACAACCTTCTTGCAGAACAAAAACTACCTGAGGAGAACTATCCACATTGCAATATTTTTATGTTTTAATTTTAAATTATTTTACAATTCTTCAGTTAGGATTTTTTTTCCTTCATTCATTACTAAAAATAATCTGTTCTCCAGATCACTGCATGAAGAAAAGCCATCTCCCAAAACGTCTACCATCTGCCAATGTTCCCAATGTGAGAGAGGCCACACCCCCTTCAGGATGATCAGCTTCATTACTCTAAGGCAAACTGGAACCAATTAAAAAAAGGCAACATTTTCTGAAGAAATCTGCAATATTTTTGCAAGTGAAAACGGGAAACAAAAGTTGAAGGAAGAAACACCGAATCTGATGCTAGATAAAATGAGCTAATCCATTCATCTTGCCAAAGGAATTCACCAGCAACTCAAAACTTAGAAAACTTATATAAGGGATGAGTGGTAGCAACACATCATAATACACAAGAATCTATCTTCTCAGCTCCTCCTTTAGTTTACTTATGACATAAATAATTCAGTAATTTTGGGAAGTTTGTGTGTTTGTTTTTAAACTGGATAATTTTTTTTTTTAACTGACAATGGGTGAATTCACATCAGCACCACTGGAATTGTACAGTCCCTGTAGTTTTCTTACTTTCTCAGAAACAAAGCTACAGTTACTTCATTAATGGATATGTTGAAAATAATACTAAATACAAAAATGCAGTATCTAAGCATTCGAGCATTCTCCTAAACCAAAACTACTTAAGTAAGGGGAACTAAGAATTGGGCAGCAGCAGAAGCAGGGTGGAGTCAGAGGTACTTGCGTATTTAAAACCCTAAGAAATGTAGTCACACTAATCCTAAGTGTATAGAGACATTCCTGCAAGAACTGTCACTGCAATTCACCTTGGTAAGTAAAACTGGGAGGGAAGAGTAATAAAGCAGCTATTTAGTTAGTATCTGTTACCCCCGAAGGCTTATAGCGGGCTACTGACTAAACCATATAGCAGATAAAGTCTTCAAACTGCTTCAAAGATTAAGTTAAAATATCTTCAAGAAAGGCAATTTTCAGTATCAGCTTAAATAAACACAGGCATGAGTTTCTTTACAGGCATTTACTTACCTTTATTTCTTTATAGGTAAAATACTGGTTTATGTGATCACTACAAATTATGACTGCAGCTACTTCCTCAGAAAAAAATCGGAACAAAACAAAAAGCAAAACGAAACAAAACAAACTCCCCAGAGATAATAAAATCCAAGTATATCCTGTCAAACAGGCTGAGAAAACTGGGTTTGCTCAGCATGGAGAAGAGAAGGGTACTTGATGACCTCACAGCAGCCTTCCAGTACCTGAAGGGGGCATACAAGGATGCCAAAGAGGGACTCTGCAGGCACCGCAGCAACAGCACGAGGGGTAATAGGTTCAAACAGGGAAGATACAGGTTAGATATAAAGAAGAAATTATTTACTGTGAGGGTGATGAGACACTGAAACAGCTTGTCCAAGGAATCTGTGGCTGCCCCATCCCTGGCAGTGTTCAAAGCCAAGGTGGACAGAGCCTGGGCGACGTGTTCTAGTGCGAGGCGTCCCTGCCCATGGCAGGGGATTTGGAACTGCATGATCTCAAAGGTCCCTCCCAGTCCTAAGCATTTTATGATTCTAAAACACCTCCTACCATGCATCATTCTTGTTGCTGTCTCTTTACTTACATGAATGCTACAGCTTCATCAAATGTGTCTAGTTCACAGCAGCACCCTCAGGTCCTTAAAGCTACTTCTTTTTCTAAGAAGTCTGCAGACTAAACACATGAAACAAATTTGTAGTATGTGCTGCTAATCCCGTTATTGTCCACAGTTTAAACATAAAATTTCTGTTCAAAATGTTTTAGAGAGCTTCATATTCACAAACATTACACTCAATAGGACAGCCGCAAAAAGTCTGATGTCTAGCAGTTAACACAGGATGATACCAGCCACAATATACATGCAAAAGTCACATGTGAAATGCAAGAATTATTAATTTTGAATGAGCTGGCATCTCTGATCACAGGCTGGATATAAAACACCTGTTCATCTTTTTTATTTTCTTTCCAAGTGCCAAATGGCAGGGGGAAAGAATGGTCTGCCAGCTTACAGCCACACTCTGCTGCATCTTGTTTTCTTGCTGGGAGGTAGACCAATACCTATTCTCATATGTCTGCACACAAAGATGGAGAACAAAACATTTTCCTATCTGACAACCTCATATGGAAAGCAAGACTGGCCACGCATAATCCATCAATTCTATCTATATTTTTTTACATATTTTGCCATTAAACTGTCTTAAAACCAAATGGAAAATTAACTAGGAATAAATCAGGTGCAGCACAGGTCTACCCTACAGCACTGATCTAGTTATTCCAAACTGTAACAATGCACACATCATGACAGAATGCAAAATATTGGCTTTTACCACAAAACCCAACCCTGAATGAGAAGAAGAGGTGGCCATACTGAGAAGCCACATTACCCTTGACACCACTGAGATGAAGAGCTGTCATAGGATACCTTTCCTGCTATAATGGAATGTGGATGGACAAGAATTTCTCAAGAATACAAAAAATATACGAGTCCATTCCTTATGCAGAGCCCAAGAATAACTCTTGGGCAGTATCCTGCAAAGGAATCTACAATTAAACGAACCCACTACAGTCCAGATGTAGTACCCGCACAGCCAAAACTGAATTTTACAGCTATCACAGAGAGCCCCACCATGGCCAAAGGGAAAATGAGTAAAGCACAGTCTTGGTTTAAATCCAGCCAGCAAGTAAGTACCACATAGTCACTTGCTCACATCCCTCCTTTCCCCCCTATTCTTAAGTGAGATGGAAATATAAATGTCATGGGTTGAGGTAAGAATAGCTTAATAACTAAAATACAATACTAATACTACTGATAATAATGATAAGGGAAATAAGGGGAGAGAATATAAAACTACAGAGGGGAAAGGAAAAAAAAAAACAAACAAAAGCAAACCAGCATTGATGCACAACACAGTTGCTCACCACCCAAAGTCTAACACTCAGCCTGACCTGAGCAGCAAACAGTCTCTTTAGGGTAACTCCCCACATTTCATATACTGGGCATGACATGATGCTGTGGTATGGAATAATTCTTTGGCAAGTTTTGGTCAGGAGTCCTGACCGTGCTCCCTCTTGGCTTCTCATGCCCCTCCTTACTGGCAGAGCATGAGAGACTGAGAAGTCCTTGATCAGGGTAAGTACTATTTAGTAACAACTAAAACACCTATGCATTATCAGCATCATTTTCAGACTAGAACCAAAACACTGCACTGTACCAGCTGCTAGGAAGGAAATTAACTCTATCCCAGCAAAACCAGGACAAGAGCATCCTTAGCTTATTCATAATTCAATGTCTGTTTAAAAGTTTCCAAATCTTCTTGAAAAGATATTTTAATAATTACAAAGATGTTAAGAATTGAATCCTCAGCATATAAGGATGATGCTCTAATCTGAAAGGCTAAAAAGATCCCACTAATTTAGATACTCACAAATACAGATTATCCTCTAAAGTCAAAACACACCTCAAATGTGCATGACTGGTGTAAAAATGGTAACTAATGTATAAGAAATTAAGTGAGAATACTTTTGACAAAAACTTCATTAAACCTAGGTGCCATCAGTGAATGCTCAGTGACCTTTATTGCTTAGTTGCATCTGTTTCAGGTAAAAAATAATTTATTTTTGCTGTCTATCCACACTTGAACATTCAGACTTTCTCCCCTTTCCGAGGCTGAAATCAGAGTTCTGTGCATGAGAATTTTATGGATGTAATGGTATTGACTGAACCTAAGATACTATGCATTTTTTATTTTTAATTAAATAGATGCCTCATTCCCTGGATTCAACAGGTCTTATTCTTAAAGTCACAGTGACTGTCCCAAAACAAAAAATGCCCATTCACCACCTGGGATGAATCTTCGTTTTCTTGAGACTGAAGATGAAGCATTGCTTCATAATGCATTATTCCAAGGAAAGACACTACTGTCAGAGGTCAGGGGTAAGGCAGGTGTGTCTGCATACACCTGCAGTGATGCTACAGATGTTGCAGGGGTATGACAGCTGGAATAAACTAGGAATAAAAGGTTTCATAAAGATTACCAACAGTATCTGAACAGGACATACTGTGCAGCACTGCACTCATTTTACATTGCAGTGTTTGGGATACCTGCTAAAACAGGCGGACAACTGTTGAAAATTATAGGCATAACAGGATGTCAACAAGTGTCTTATTTACATGACAAATGACAGATCTCAGCATAACACTATGAGATATGCAAACCTGAGCTTCAAAAAGCAGTTACAAAGTCTTTCACAGATTACTTTCACAACACTTTAACTCTGAGCCTCAACAGTTCCTTTAGTAAAAGCATCATTTAAGTGACAGACAAAAAAAAGGTGAGCATTTGCCCAGGTAATTCCCTTTGACAATAAAAACTGCAATAGAAATGCTTGTTATACATGCATTTCCATCTTTTCAGGCTATGTTACACCTTCTCATCAAACCATTGAACTGATATGTATCTGTTTATGGAAGACACACAGCTACACAGGAACAGTATTTATTGCAGACTACAGGTAAGAAAGATCAGGAAGCTCTCTACCCACAGGTGACAACAAAACCTATGGATATGAAACCATATATTTTAATTTATCAATTATTTTTTATTTCAAATATGCTCTTTTACAAGCAAAAACTCTTCCTTTTTGCCTCGAATACCTTCTTCTGAATACTAAAGTTAGGTCCCTTCCTACAGATATATCCTTACCAACAGAAGTGGTTTTGCAAGACAAACTGTATTTAAGAGTTACACATGTACAGCCTTTTTACTCTCTATGTATGATCCTCATGGCTCCTACAGTCTTCACTAGCTTTGTGATATCTCTTCAACTAGAACTCAATAAACAATCCTCCTGGTCTATCCCACAACCACAGAACCCAGATCCACCCTACACAAAACAAAACACAAGTGCTACAGACCAAATTACTCTTAAAAAGACCGAGATTCACAACTTTAAAATATATTTAAGGTCTCCCATTTGTTTTTACTTTCTACAGAATTCACAGTGGTATTTCCATTTGCCATAAAAAGGTCTAGTATTTCTTCAAATGAAACTTTATTCTGAAAAGTGCATCAGTCCCCACCAAAATGAATGAGATATGGAAAAACCTTAGAACATGCACACATCCCTCTTCAGAAATCATGCCTCTTCACTCCTTCATGGAGTATCTAACATTCACATCCTTCTGTTTTTAAAATGCCAATTTTAAAATGTCAATATAAAACTGTGTTAATTAAGGACAGTTTTCACACAGATGAAGGAGCAAAATTGCAGGGACTGTTCAAGAGGAAACAGATGAATGAATCAGTAATTTACAGATGTATGATTCCCAGCAACTGTACTGAAACAGTATTATAAACAGTATTTATGCATGATATTAACTGAACATTTTTGGTTGCGAAGGTCTGGGTTCAGATACACCATTTTCAAGTATAAAAGATTAATTTCACTCCCTTTACACAAGAATTCTTTCTAAGCTGCAAAACGTTCTTATGATAATCTCTTTTGATCTCCTGACAGCTGTAAGAGGAAATTTCTTAATGTAGCTTTCATTAAAATAATGGAATTTTGTTCACATTACACAATAGAAGTTATACAACATCATTAAAAATACACTGTGATAGATAGGTATTTCACATATCACATTTTTGAATGGAAGGTTTTCCATTCAATGTAGCATATTTTATGTTACTGAAAAAAAAAAAAAAGACATGAAAAACAGTGATATAAAATTATCTGTGTGCATGTGTGTTGTCCTGATATGTAACTTTTCTCTTTTCCACAGAACAGAGCAGTGGAAACATCCTCACAAAACTACTGATTCTGCGCATACTTTACATTTTATTTTCAGTTAGTAGAAAAAACTTTGTACAACGACGAATATATCCATCTTACCTGAAAGTTAATTACAAGATCAGTTACAGCCTCCATTTTCACTCTTACACATAATTTATATCTTAAGAGGAGCTTCACAGGCTCAATAATTATCCTCAGTACTTCTATCCTCTAGTAAGGGGATTTACAGCAACTTTCACCATCAAAATCACGGGTGAAAATGGCTGACTGAAATTACATAGAAGTTTTCGCTCTGCTTTTTAACTCTCCCAAGTCCTAAGCAGCAGCCATTGCTGTTCTGATCTCTGCTCAAAACAGACAATAAAACAGGAGCCTTCAGCTACACTTGGCACATACTCACTTAAACTCAGGCAAACCAGAGCTGCAGTACCTGGCAGAATTTTATGAAGTCCCCAGAGTTGAAGGAACTAATGTACAATACTTCCACATTAAGATGTGAATGTGGAATGCCTCTAAGATCATAGACCACAGTACTCCTGTTGACTTCAGCTAAGCTGCATGATTAATAGAAATCCAGCATCTGACCTCTGATTACAAATGTTCTCCTCCAACATGGGCAACAACATACCTTCTCACACTTCATTATGCACCTCTACATCTTTATAAACTTCTAACAGCCTCATTTAAAAAATGGCCATAACAATGGTGCATATGAATACATAGTCCTAGGAATGGCCAGGCCAAATGTTCAGTGTCCTGAGCATCAGGTTCAACCTCCTCCTACATTTTAAGAGAGACTTTTGGAAACAGAGGCATCTTTTACATGGAAATTCAGTGCAAAAGGCCTCAGATCCTTTCGGATGCTGACCAACATTAAAGGATCTTCTAGCCATATGCATTATAGTGCTGCATTTCAGAGACACTGGGCACCTGTAACTTTTCCTACATCCACAGGTTCTGCAGATGCAATCTTTCAAAAATATATTGAATGGAACTAAACCTAAGTATTTTCATAAAAATACTCTAAAGTGGTATTAATTTGGCATATATGGTATCCCTGAATTCCTACCTGATTTCCTGCTGTTCAGTACAAATGCGAACATACATTAAACTTGACTAGTAGAAGGGAATTTTTGAGTCTGTACATGGTTATTGTGCCCTGAATCAAAACTGCTACACAGTGAGTTGTTGTTACCCGATCTAAGACCTATTAAAATAAACAGGAAAGCAATCACTAAATCTCAACAGGCTTCAGATCATAATAAAATAATCATTCAAAGTTTATTTATTGATTTTCACCCGTTATTCAGCATACTTGTTCTCTGTGCTCTTAATCTAATTCATTTGTTTCTGCAGCAGTTTTATAGTCTGTGTGCAATCCGTGATGTTTTAAGCCAAGTTAAGACTCAGCAACAAGACTGCCAAGTTAAGACTGCCAACAAGACAGCTAATAAGATGCTAATGCTAATGAGATGCACATGTACCACACCAGGGAAAGCAATACAAATAATCTGGCCTGCAGGATACCCATTACTTCCTATGTCAAGAAACTGTAAGGCAGTTTAACTTCCTATTTGCTCATGAGTGCATAATTTTTACTGCAGAACTTTCCACTGATGCTGATAATGAAACTTGCATAAATGATGTTTATTGCTACCATGCCTTATGGAATTTATTTGAGGGTCAAGATATGTATTTATTACTGTTCTTTTGTGTTTCTTGATATTGCCTGTTCCATTTCTTCAAGTTTTATGGAACAGGGATAAGAAGATTCATGATTCTTGCTATTAACTATGATCACTTTCCATAAAGTTAATGAAGACTCAAAGTGTGTCACTCCAAATCCATCAGTAGCACGTTATTTTCCCTCCACTTCAGAACCATCCAGGGACTGAAGGCTGGGATAATGACCAATCATGTTTTTCCCATTGATCTTCCAAACACAGCACACTTACTCTAAAGAACTGAATCATCAACAACACAAGCCTGAAGACAGAGCAATGCGTATTTCATTATCTCCCAAGCGTGATGATTTTAACAGCATTAGAGGCATGATAACCATGGACCAAGAAGAGAACACACGGATTTGGGGTTGTGCTATTCTCAATTCCAACATCATTTTAGGAGTTTATTCAAGAAGAGAGAGGGATATGAAGAAAATCTGCTTGTAATCTTTATCTTCTTTAATGAAAATGGTAATGTAAGCTATGAATTATCACTTAAACCCAGTTGGTTTCACCTGACTTTTATTACAGTCATAACACTAACTCACATCTATTAACTTTAATTGCAGCTCACACTTTATTCTTACAGAATCATATGTTTGGGTTGGAAGAGATGGACCTTAAAGATCATGTAATTCCACCCCTGCCACAGGCAAGGGACACTTCATACTCAAGTTGCTCAAAGCTCTGGTCTTCAACACTGCCAGGGATGCGGCAGCCACAGCTTCTCTGGGCAACCTGTGTCAGTGCCTCACCACCCTCATTGTTAAGAACTTCTTCCTTATATTTAAATATAAGTTTATGTTAACATAAACTTACCCTCAGTTTAAAACCCCCTTTTCCTGTCACTACATGCTCTTGTAAAAAGTCCATCTCCAGACTTGTTGTCAGCCCCTTAGGCTCTGGAAGATGTTCTAAGGTCTCCCTAGAGCCTTCTTTCCTCGAGGCTGAATTAGCCCAGCTCTCTCAGCCTGCCTTCATATGAGAGCTGCTCCAGTCCTTTGATTATCTTCATGGTCCTCCTCTGGCCTCACTCAAGCAGGTCCACATTATGCAGAATATTAAACAGAATAACTAATATAATGTGTTCACTGAAACCCTATTTGACAGAAGTACATTAACATTTCCAGTATCACAGTATCCATACAGCTGTCCTTGTCTAAATACTGCAGCTACGCCCTTCTGGGGACCCTGGTTTATCAGATGCAAAGCTTTGGGCAAGTCTCAGGGAACTCAAAACAAAAATACACGTGGCTAACAGGCTTTGCAAGTGACACTGAAAGCATGGTCAGAGGGATGCAGGTGCGGCAGGACAGCTAATCTGTGCTGGGCCGGTCCAACCCAGCCCAGTCCAGTGAAATCCAGTCCGGTCCAATTCAGTCCTGATCCCATTAATCCACCCTGGGGAGCCGCGCACGGCGCTGTCTGCGGTGCTGAAAACACGACGGCAGAAAACACTCCTGCCCCGGAGAAACTGAAGGTGTTCCAGCGCCGTCACCATGTACCGACCACAGCACAATCACGGAAAGAGGCTAAAAATGGAAACTCACCCCTCTCACCTTGATGTATTATTGCTCTCGGTTCTTGGGAAGAATCGCTACTAGCTTTATGGACTTCTGTCCCAACTCCTTTAAACTGGAACTGTCAAACCCTGTTTTAATTGATTGGTGGACTGTTTTCAGAGCAAAACATATGGTCAAGGTCATTTGGAATTTAATTTCCATTTAATGGAATGACTAGAGTCACCTGCTATGCTGCCAGGCAATGCCCCACTAACTTGCTTGCAGTATGGCTGTTTGGATTTCCTACCAATGAAAACAAGGTCACAGACTATTCAAAAGACTGAGAAAGATTATTTGTATTTGCTGGCATTTTAGGTCATCAGAAGTTCCTAAATATTAGCCTGCAATTGCTGATAATTACTAAACTGTCAGCTTTTTATTTCTCAACATGTTTTGTCTCATGCTTTGTTAAAAAATTTACTTATGCTTAGGTTTGTTTGCTTCTAATACAGTACGAAAGATAGAACACTGCAAGCAGATTACATTAACCTTCTTCTATTCTATAAAGCATTTTTAATTCTCTCAGTGAATTCCTGCTTAGTTACACCCACAGCTTAAGTCTAAGTATGCTTCTCACAAGAATTAGAAAGGAATGTTCAAACTGGAACAGGGTTGACAAATAGGTGGGGCAAACACATGATACAACCAATCATCTGTGGGCATGATTCTACAGACGTGATTCATTCTGCTACACACAGCAGGATACCTGCTTGAATTAAAGGCACGTGTGCCTTCAGAAAACTGACAGCTTTAAAGACTATTTCAAAACCATTACGTTATCAGGGTTACACAGTACTTTCTTGTGCCTGGGGAAGACATCGTAAACTCTTAAGCCAAAGTATTTTTAAGGTAATTCTTGTTTTCAAATGTCGAGTGTAACATGAATTTACCACCTCAGATAGATGTAATTTTTGCTCTCCACATTCTTTATCTTATTTTTAAAAGTGTCTGAACAAAACCAGACTACAACTAAGTTAAAAACCAATCAGATATCCAGTCACTAAGGGTGACTATGCCCTCTCCATCTAGCAAGGTCCTTGAAATGGAGAATTTCCTTTTCAACATGAACGATAAAGCTCCTTAGAACTGCAGGTCACTCTTAGCCCTGCCATGACTACTGCAACTTTCAGCGTCTCTCAAACTAAAACAAAGAGTGTTGCTGTTTTACAGGCAGTGCTATCAGGCAGCACTGAAAAGTACATTAACCTTGATTAAGTCACATAGTTGCATAATTCCCTCTATATAGTCACATACATCAGGAAGTTCTTTAAAGCAATCAACTAAAAAACTCAACCAAAGCATAATTACAACCTTCTTAAGATTTTTTTTTTTTTCTGATTTGTAACACACTCCTAAGGGAATTAAAGATTTGTAACTCTTTACCTGAAAAAAAACAAACAAATCTTGGAGTAACTATTATAAGTTAATCCATACAGGGACCTACAACTATTTGGTTATCATGCACAAAATATTCCATTTAAAGTTACTGGAAAATTAATAGAGTAATTCAAATGTTTACAGAGAGGTTTTTTTCCCAGCTTTGCTCCTCATGCCTCAAGCACCACTTATGGGAAGATACACCAGAGAAGGCAGTTCACACATTGCAGCAGCACCACTCATTTTTATGCAGATAAAACAAACTCTGAAAAAGTAATCCAGGAATTTATAGAGATGCTCTTTCACCAGAACACTTGTTTATTAAGTACAATATCATTATCAGCATTCAGTATCTTTTATATTTCTTACTGCAGAGAAACTGGGTTCTGAGTCAGGAACAGTTTTGCATGGGCAAGGACAGCACAACAGGATCAAATTTTGCTAAGAGTCTTCAGTAACATAATACTTCTCTAACATTACCCTAAGTAGATGGCTATGGTACCATTTCACATTGAAAATACAGCATTCATTTGCACAAAAGCAGGGTACGATACTATACTATACTATACTTCTCCTTTTTTTAACTGATTGGTATCAGTGGGAAGAAAAAGTCTTCTATGCCCTCAAAAGCTGTCACTTTCACTTGCAGCTCAAGATATCTTTCAGTTAAAGAAGCTGAAAAAGCAAAAGCACTGATGTATCTACAAGTAAGGTACTTTCCCCCTCAAAACTTTGAAATCTGTTGCATATTTCAGTTTAACTAAAATGCCTAGTATTTATTTCTTGGTAAAAAATAAAAACAAAATAAAAAACAACTACAGTTACAGCTAAGTCCCTTGAAGAGACCCTGTGACAGTATTTGTGACTTATTTTACATCTTTGATCATTACATTCCTTCTACCTTTAGCCCTAACTTTCTTCGCAGTTTTCTTCCGTCACAATCTTAGCAGCTGAGCAGCACTATATAAAACACAGCCCTGGAGGTATTTAAAAGACATGTAGAAGTGGCATTTAAGGACACGGTTTAGTAGTGCACTTGGCGATACCAGGTCAACAGTTGGACTCTATCTTAGAGGTCTACTTCAACCTAAACAGTTCCATGCTTCTGTGATTTTTTTATCTCTTCCCCCTCCTCTTCAGCATTCTCCTGGAGTACACTTCTGTCTGGGACAATCCAGTTAAGAATACATACCTGGCACAGCAAAAACAATTAACCTTGCCATCAAGAAAATGCACACCATGAAATTCAGTCATTGGGAAATAAAAGACTGCTGCTGCACATCTACAATAGATGGCAGGCATGTCACCAAGTGTTATAACCTCAGAGCTAAGAAATCCTATAGCATAACCACTGGCAACAGTCCCTAGCAAGCAGAGCTTCCTAGCACATACATGCCCACCGTGTTTCTCTGTGGGGCTTTATGTCCACTGACCAACGGCAGGCAGGAAGAGATAGCTTTTTCCTTTCTGAATCGTCAGGAAGTGCTAAGTACTTACCAACACTCTGCCCTCTGAGAAAAAGCCCCACTCCCCTCCCCCCAGCTATGCCAGCAACGGTCACTGACCCACAGAAGGAAACATTACCTGTATTTCCCTTGCATGGTACACGATGATGAGCCCGAGCAGGATAATCGTGGAGAGGCTAATAAGGCATTTCAGAGCAAGGGAATACAGCGACTCCTGCAATAGAAAGACACCACCATCCCTCAGCGACAAGGGGCCTCTCCCGCCCGACGCCACCCCGATGCAGGAGCCCGGGGTGCCCCATCAGTGCCGGGGGCAGAGCGCCTCGGGACGGGGAACCAGCAGCCCCGCCGCGCTGGGCTCTGTAAAGGGCCCGGGCCGCCCCTCCGCTGGGCCGTCGGAGAGGCTGCCGGTACCTTGGTGTAGGCGCCCCAGGAGAGCTCAGTCTCAATGACCATGACGACGATGCCGAACATGCCGAAAATGAGCGCGTAGTCGCTGAGGCGCTTGCGCTTCTCGAAGAGCGCCCGGCGGTGCCCCAGCTTGTAGCCGATGTTCTGGTTCTTCTTCTTGCTGGACTTGCCCCCACCGTTGTTGGTGCTACCCGGACCGGGGCCGGGACCAGGGCCGGCGGGGCCGTAGAGAGCCAAGTTGTTGGAGTTGTTGTGCTCGGGCTTGGAGACCACTATCTCCGGAGCGGCTGGGGTGCCCGCGGGGGCGGCGGCGGCGGGGCTGGCGAGCGGCTGCTGGAGCTGCTGCGACTCAGAATCCAGCTCTTGTAGGTTCCTACGGGACGAGCTCAGGTTGCTGAGCGGCCGCATGACGCCGCCGTTGTACCTGCAGCTGCTCATGGCTATTTCGGTGAATGGGTTGCTCTCCCGGCGCTGATGGTGGTGGTGGAGATGATGGTGGTGATGGTAGTGGTGGGTGCTGCCGCTGCTGATAGTGCTGCTGGGGCTCGCTGCCTGCTGCAGGCTGTGGCACTGGTGGTACTGGGCGTACTGGTGGTGCTGCCTCGATGAGCCGGCGTTGCTGGCGGGGGTGAACTCGCTGACGTTCAGCTGGCTGCCCTGCCGGGAGGAAGCAGCGGAAGACAGCGGTGAGGAATGAGTCCGGAACGTGCCCGAGTGAGGGGAGGAGGTGCGGAGCAGCAGGGGCAGGTTATCGCCCACGGTTGCCGCAGCAGCCCCGTGGTAGGCGCAGTTGTTGCACTGGACGCATGGGCTTTGCTGCTGCTGCAGGAGGAGGCTCTGCTTGTCCTGACCGTGCTGCTGCTGACAGTGCGGCAGGCGCTGCTGCTGCTGCTGCTGCTGCTCCGGGCCGAAGCCCGCCGGAAACTGGCGCGGCGCGTCCATGCCGGTGCCGTTAAAGCCGCAGGAGGACCGGGCGTTGGTGCACGCTGCGCAATGCGTTATGGTCGGCAGGGGAGAGTCCTGCTGTCGCCAGGAAGGGCCCATCCCGGCACCCGTAGGATCCAGCCGCTGCGTCCCATTGGTCGGGCGAACCAAAACAATGGGCATCACGTCACCTGATGGGGGTGGATCGGCCACGGGGTAAGGCGGTGGGGGCTCCGCAGGGTCCCCACGCCGTCCCGCGCGGCGCGGGGAGCGCGCCTTCTTGCGCGATCCGCCCCCACACGTGGGGACTGCGTTTGGCCCTCGCTCCCGCCCCGCCCCACTCGCCGCGGAAGCCCTGGGGCTCCCGGGGGTCCCCCTCGGGAAAGGGCGTTCGCGACGGCGCTTCCCAGCTACCCTCTCCTCACATCTGCACCGTCTTCGAAACATGGGCGTTGCGCTCCGGAGCTGTCCAGCCGCGTCTGCCGCCTGTCGCCGCCTCCGCCGTCCTGCAAAACACAGAGCCGCGCTCGCTCCGCTGGCCGCCGGAGCAAGCCGGGAGACGCCGTGTCTCCGCTCGCTGCCTTGGGGCCGGGCAGCGGAGAGCCCGCCCCAGCATGTCTTCGCCTGTCACCGGGAGAGGGAGGGCCGGGTCTGCCCCTACCTGCCGGCCTCCTGCCGGGGCACCCGGGAGCCCCGCTCCGGCTGGAGC
>JANRGW010053106.1:0-26144 GCA_024733675.1 Psilopsiagon aymara
TCAACCTGTGGGAGTTGCATTCTTTCAATTCTCCATGTAGCAAACTGCGTGGCTGATTTATGGCCTAAACCACAACACTGCCACTGTCATCTGGGACCTGCTGGTAGTGCCTGCTTGGCAAAAGACATGTGGAGGCACCAGGCGATCCTCCATTCTCCTCCTCTATTGCTCTAGCCATGCTAATGCTGATGCCTCAGAAATGTCTGGCTGGGATTGGGGATATGAATGGATTAATTTAGGTCCATGAATAATTCTTGTTGAGGATTTCTTAGAAACCTACACCCTTTCCATCATCAAACTACCTCAGTACCTTCAATCTCAATACATGCTTATGTCACTATGAGGAAAAGTTTTACTGCTTTGCTGTTTACAGCCAAGTAATTTAAGCACATGCAAAGTAAAGTTCGTACTTCAAGAGCTGATAAGGTGCCTGTACTCATTATAATCACTAGAAATTGTCCTTAAATACACTTATAAATATGGTATTAGGCAGTATGCCTCAGCATACAAGTACATACAAAATGCATACACAGTTATCCTAGATGAGTGAATGGTAAGACCAAGAGCATCATGAAGTGGATCTGCTAGTTTTCCCTTAAATCTCATATATATATATATATATATATATACATAAACACATGTATGTAAAGGCAAAGATTCATTAAAATTATTGAGGCAAAGTTACCTTGCATTCCAGGTAGAATTTTTCTGAACTTCACTCTTGAACAAAATGCCCCCTGGATATTGCCTGATGCCAAACACATCTCAACGCTGCCTCCTTCATTTGATGAAAAAGGCAATGAAGTTGTGTTACAATGCAACCGCTAAGACAAACAGCACGGTTAGCGGGTAGTTGCAGCTGTGTTGAAGCAGAATAGGAAAATGTCAAGGAAAAAGAACAATATGAGCAAGAATTGAGGAATTGTTTGGAGAGCATCAGTAAGCTGTGGTTAGCAACACAGGCGTCTTTGAATCAGGACCTCAGTCATTTATTTCCTAAGAACAAAAAAACACAAACCTTTCCAAAGCAGCTTGTTCTCACTGTCAGAAGCACCAGGGAACATCCAGCTTTCCTCTTTTTCACTGACTGTGAAGACTTACACAAAGTGCAGTTATCCATGGTCAGCTGAGCTGGGATATCTCTCTGTATCTGTGTTCTTGCCCACAGCCAACCTCCCCAGGCAAAAAGGTCACAGAAGCATTAAGCGGGCCCTCATTTGGTCCTTGGGGAGCATCTGTAACACTCATGCTGAAATAGCCAGGCATGTCATTCTCTTTATTGTCAGTATTTACATGGAGCTGGAGAGGAAGTGGGAAAGCAGAGGAAAAGAGGAACTGGCAACACACAGTATGTAAACAGAGGAATGTCGCTTTTAACAGTTTAATGGCTGGAATTAAAAAACGAGACTTCACAGAGATTTTAAGTGACCATATTTGCATGCTATGTGATTTGTAGTCCAGAAAAATCAGGAAAAAAAACCCAAACAAAAGCAGATGGAGTTTCAGTATTAGTATTATAAAGCAAACAGTAAAACCTATTGAAACCTATTGCATACTGTGGACTTTCTAAACTCCTAAGGAACTGTGACAGGGAATAATTTATCAGAAGACAATGATGAAGAATAAAAGGTAATTTAGTAGTTGTGTACCCAATTACTTGGGAAAACAGGAAAAGGATGAACAGAGCATTAACTAAAAATAAATACACAGCTGATAGCATTTGTGATTAAAATAGCAGTTATTCTCTCCTCACTTTAAATGCTGCTGTAAAAGTAAACTTGCTGGTTGGTGAAGGTGTGGCTAAGGCATGGGAGGCTTGGAAAGTGACAAGTGAAAAGCAGAGGCTGTGCTTTAAAGTGTTCAAAGCAAGTGGACATCAGAACTTCCCAGCCTCTTCCAAGAAGCTGCCTAACCCACTACCACAGAGAGCAGTCCTTCTCTCTGTTGCGTCTGAGTGACTGAAGTGCTGGTTCATGGAAAAGGTAATTTACCTCTGCTCTTCTGTTTTCTTTCCTCTTTAAAAAGCAAACCTTAAATGAGCTTTTTTCCTCCCTATCCCCCTGTGGATAATGTGATGCACAGTCCTATACAATCAGACTGGCCTAGGCTCTGTAGAAGTCAGTCTGCTGCTGCTAACAAATCTATATCAAATCTGTGTCAAAGGGCCATCAAAGCTGATGGGAGCTTTAGAGGCGGCATCACATATATACACTTGGTCTTGCAATATTTGCTATAAACCCTATTCTGAGCCTGCAAAATCAAATTAAAATATTCCAATTCATACAAAGCTACTTCCCAACAATGTATTATTAGACAGAAGCTTTCAAGTATCTCTGTTTATGTATGCAAAATTTCCTTAGGGAAAGTGGGCCCAGAGTTCAGTGAGGCTAATGCTCTCTATGTACAGGTTGAGCCATTGTTCAAAGGTTCAGAGGTTCAGAGCTAATGGTGTTGGAAATCTAAACAGCAGTGAAGTATCTCAGAGCAGTAAAATGGAACTTATCCACCTCTTCTCACTGTCTTAAAAATTATGAAGTTGACTTAAATCAGGTTTTAACTGAATTTACCTTTTCCTTTCCCCTGGTCTTCAGTCTTCTTATTTCAACTTTTAAAGCTTCTCAATTTTCCAAATTGATTTTCTCATAATTGACTGGACAATAAACTGTAATGTAGTAATAATTTTTCAAGTATGCTTATTATGCAAATATCTATATATCTAAAATATAGCACACATGGATTTAATGACAAGGCCTTGCTGAGGATATTACAGAACTCTTCTTCACTTGTACCAAATATTTGACAGGCAAATGTTGGGATTGTATTTCTTTTCACAGACATCACAGGGTTTTGAAATATGTTGTAGAATAAAATTACTGCATTGATTGGAAACCAAAAAGCTCTTGAGGATATTTTAGAAAAAAAAAATAAAAAATAAAAAATGGGAAATTATTTTGAAATTTGCTTGATGCTTCCAGGCTGATACAATGGTCCCTTGATGTCAGTATCAGTATTCAGCTTAAGGAAAGTTGTAGGGTGCATCACAGGCAGCAACACAAACTCCCTCTGGCAGTGTTGTTCAGTGTAGTAAGCTTTCTAGACTGATTTATAGATGTAATCCTAATTCTGAATATCTCCATTCTTCAACTCTTTTTTCCCCCTTTAAAGCATAGCAGTAGTTCAATTACCAGAATGTCCTTAGTACACAGTACAGGAGAGGGTATCGGGGGTGTGTGTCACTGCCAGTAAAAAAGGACCAGCAGAGGCCATGCTGACCACTGAGTCCAGTTCTCTGTCTTCACAGGACAGCAAGCAATAGCCTATTATTGCTGAAAGGTCTGTAGACCATCCCTTTCATGTAACTCAAACCCCACCTATGAGCCATAAACCATCCTATAAGTTATGATGGCTGCTCCTGGTTTGTTTGAGGTCTCTTGTTTTTTTCTGTAACAGTCAAAATTACAGCACACTGCATGAAAGAGTGAACACGCATTTAAAAGTTCTTGGAGATCTGCAATAGCATAGCTGCTTTTTCTCTGTTAATTACCTCCATCCTCAGTAGCTTTCTAGTTTCATAAATTGGATAATTCTCTTTGCTACATTAGTGTATGTCTTAAAACACTCCTGAAAAGTTAAAATAAAATCAGTATCTTCCCATCAGACAGACTTATAAGCTCAATTATACCAAATCAGCTTACAGTTCTACATAGTATACCTGGTTGCGCATCAGCCACGTTATTAAATCATTCCTTCTGCTCTTGCTTTTGTAGACAAACTCCCCTTCTAACATTTTGTTTCTATACCTGTTCTATCACTTGCACCCCTCCTACAGCACTTCTGAGACACAGCCATGTTGCAAGATCCTTGTAATTTGATTATTTTCCTTTATTTTGATTAGAGTGATGCTTAGGCTGATGTGAAGTGCCACACCATTTTGGATTGAATTAATTATTATGACAATAGCTAATGTTCTGAAAGAGCAAGTACAAAAGGAGGAACAATTTTAATGACCTTGTTCTGAATAGTTCTTATTTCCAGGCTTCATTCTTTTGTCTTCTTCATTCATACCTCCACTGATACATGGTACGCTAATGTTTCATATCGAGAACCAAGGAACCATAAATGGCAGTTCTTGCCACTTTGTCTCATTTGAGAGTCCCTCCTTTGTCTATAATTCGTGTCAGTTCTACACTTCTACCTTTTTGCTGCTGTTTTCCTATCTACTTTATCATGAGCCACTCAGAGGAAGGTGAAGACGCTGAACTGGAAAAACTTTGAAGAGTTATATGGCAGTTTCTGTGATTCGATATTTTTATTTTTATGGCTGTCTGAGAGGCAAAGCATTGGAAATACCTGGCCCACAGTTATTTGTGAGTAATATTAAAATGTCAATCATCCTGACTAGTTGAAAATCTTGGAAGGACGTTTTCTGTTTGGAAATGAAGTTGCATCGACATTTTCTTTAAGAACAGGGATTCTTCCTGAGTGTTTGATTTCAAACTTGAACCCTTGAGACCACCCTGCCAAAGGTTCAGTTTTTCCTCCCATGGATGGCTTCTTTTGTGAATTGCTCAATACTTTGGTTTACTAATGAGAAGAAAAAAAATAATAAGTCCAATGCATTCCCCAGGGTTAATGCTGATAAATCCTTAGCAGCTTCTGATGGGAAGCTGAAATTAATCTATATAGCCAGATTCTATTGTCACATCCATCTGTGAAGTCTGGAGTCCTCCACTGAAGTCACTGTGGATCTATTTTGGTATTTAGAAGATAAAAATCTGACCTCTTACTGCTACACCAGCAATACACTTTGTTAGTTCAGTCACAGCCTGCTCTCATGCTAAACATACAATACCTTACCTTAATCACCTCAAGATAAGATATAGTAGCAGTCAGTACATGGAATAGCCTAGTGTCTGTGGTGTCTGTCAGGTGAAAGAGTTCTGTTGCAGCCTGGCCATTAATAGTGTACTGTGAGTAACATCAGCAAAAGGAGAGAGAAAAGGACATGTCATACAGTGATACAGTATGATGATTATAAAAATCATAGACTGGTTTGGCTTGGAAGGGATCTTAAAGATAGTTCCAACTCCCCTGCCATGGGCAGGCACACCTTCCCCTAGTCCAGGCTGCTCAAAGCAACCTTGGCTGCATAGGGTGTCATGTGCCAGATAGCACTTTAATGCATAAGGATATGACCTCCAAAACAGACTTTGTGTGTAGCAATTGCTGATCAGTCACAAATGTGTGCCTGCTGTTTTAGGCTACTCAGCCACCCAGGTACCTCAGAAGCTGTAGCTATTATGTGATCACTGGTCTAGCATTTGCACACCCATTTCAGGTCACCCTTATCAGTATGTTCTGTGATATTCAGTGAGCAAAAAACATGTTTAACCAATGCTTAAAGGACAGTTTCTCTGAAGAGTTGGTGTGCTCCCATTCTCCCTGTTCTGGGGGCAGTACTGCTGCACTTCAGAAGGCATGCTTGAAAATCATCAGCTAATGCATCTGATAATGAGATCGAGGGCTTTGTCTGACAAATAAAATCCCAGTGCTTCTTTTCATTGACTGTTAACTGTAGACAGATGCCACTTGCAAGTGTCTTTCTGCAGTGCTCAGAAGAGGTGATGGTTTTAAAGAAAGCTGAAAATTTACATGTGGGAATTGCAAGAATTGGCACAGGAGTGAGTGACTTTTCTTCCTGGTTATGATGATAATTAGCCACCTAACTACTTTTCATAAAATCAAATGTCAAGTCTCCTGGAGGGGAAGAATCCATAATTCCTGTGATAATGTTTTGAGATTTGACATTGACTGCTGTGCTGATAATTGGTAGGTCTTGCTCTGCAGGTGGGATCCAGGCCACAATCCAGGCAGACGTGAAAAGCACAGATGGGTACGCTTTGCAGGGTGACCGGTGTAACTGGCTGTTCTCTTGATGATGGTGCTTAAAATTCACCTGCTTGGCTGATGACTTGCTGTGCTAAGAGATCTGAAGCTGTGCTATGAAGTGAAGCTAAAGTTTCTTTTTGTGTGCTTTGTGATGTGGCTCTTAGGGAAGAGGTGAAGAGACCAGACTCAGGTCAGTGCATGGGTACTTACAGATGATGCAAAGATTGAGGTCTGAGTCTGAATTGCGGAATACAGGAATGTAACCCAAATTGAAGTCTGAGATGGGTCTGGAGGAGCTGCACTAGTGATGATTCAAGATTTCTCCATCTCTGTGGATGGGTGTTTTGTAAGAGCAAGTGCTTTTTGTTAAAGCAAATCAAATGACAGACAAATAAGAGATGTAGACATAGAGTTTCTGTGCAGACTAAGCAGTTACTGCTGGGTCATGACTTAGGCTTCTTGGTAATAAATATGAATAGTGTACTCTGAGCGCTGTTCCTGCCGTTTTAGAGTACAACCACTCCTCCAAACCCTGGCAGCGCTGAAAGCACTTGCTGCATATGTATAGGAAGTGTAGATTGTATTTAACAGCCACTGAACTCTGACATTGACTGAAGAAAGGAGCTGGGACCATTCAGCACCTGGCTAAGCACATGTATAGATATAACTTGAAGAGTCTGTGAAGTCAAGCCCATCACATCTCTATCTAAATGTCATATCTGTATTCACAGGGAGCTTGATTCTGAGGATGGCTAAATTCATTCAGCTACTTAAAGAAACCTGCATGCTTGTAGTGTCTTTGGAAACCAAGTTATTTCTGTCAGTGTCTAAAGATCCACAGGTTTTAAAGTTTTTGGTGATATTCTGATGCTACTCAGATGTTGCTGATATAAAAGTCATGCATATGTCAGAAATACTGTGACAGATGTATTTAAAGCAGTATAACTCTTGCAAGATGTGTATATAATGCAGAAAGATGTGATAAATCTTTATTCAATTTGATTTATACATGAATCTAGCCTGTATAAAGGAATTTGTATTCATCAGGCTTTGCTTTCAACGGTAACAAGGCATTTATTCATGCATCTCTCGACTGATGTGGCGTTTCTCATATCTGTCAAAGGTAGTAAAGCACAGTAATAAGGATTTTGGCATTTGAATGCCAGCAGTTACATTAGAAGATGTGTGAGGCAAGGAGTGACAGGCAGCAGAACTTGTCTGGGAATTTTTCATCTTCAAGGCAAATCCCACTGATGTTGAGAGAAAACTGTACCCAACTCCATCGTCAAGTATAGCAGCCTCAGGTCCTTGATGTAAAATTACAGCGGATGTGAAGCACACCCATGTTTTATTGACACAGATATGTTAACAAGGAATACCACTTCTGCACATTATAATTATATCCATAGGACATTAAAGTGGGAGGCTGAAGGAATGCAATTAGTTCTACTAAACACAAAGCTGATAGAGGTGTGAATTTGCAATAATGTAGAAACAACTGGAGGGTTGGAGGGTGGGAGAACCTTGATTTAGGTTAGGAAGTCAGTAGTTTTAGATTAAAAAAAATCAGCTATTAATAGTGAGGCAAATTAACAACTGAAAATGTATGAGAATATTTGCTTGGATTTTACATTACTTGATGGTCTCAGATTGGACATGTATCTGAGCATTTTGTTATTAAATAATGGGAATATTTGGGCTTTTTCTGTCCTTCAGTTTGTAAAGGAGGTCAAACGAAAAGATATAGTTGACCTTGGTATTTAACACTTTTGGAATTTTCTTCTGGCACAAATCCACCATCTTCCCAAGAGCCATACTAGCAGAAGATGGGTCTAAAGATCCCCTGTTTGTTCCAATGAATGAGAGAGGTAAGAATGAAGAGCAGGAGGCTTTAGTAGTCAGACTCTGCAGCTCAAGAAGAATGGAGTCAAGGATTCCCCTTTGCCACTGGACACCACGCAGGTAGTTTCACAAATGCACAAAGTCATCTTAGGACGTACACCAGTGAGGAGTATGTACTTCATGGGAACAGCCATGTGATTGAGTGAATATGGGGGAAGGAAAGAAGTCAAGAACATAAGAGCAAGGGAAGGTCAACATCAAAGTGGCAAAGTCAGGAGAAAAAGGAAGATTAATCTCAAAGGACATACTAAAATCAAGATGTCCAAACTCCATTAACTCTTGCTATCATTACAAAAAGGCTGATTCACTAACCACCATTTATTTTAATGTCAGTTTTGCTTGAGCCTTAATAATGAGGTGGGAGAGAAGGTTGCCTTTAAAATATCTTTGTCCAATCAACACGGTGGGGAGATAATCACTTTTTGAAGAGCTGAAGATGTTCCTGGAAACCTCAGAGATTTAATTGAGGCCTTCTGTCGTTAAATTCGTATTACTGAGCAGTGGAGCTCTGCAACAACTTAGATTTAAATTAGTCATCTCAGTAGAAGCTGGCATCAAGATGGATCCTATTGACAAAAGCATAATGAAGGCTTTTGGGTAAACATTCAATTAGTTTGAAACACAGCAATAGAATGGCTTTGTGTAAGAGAAGCAGAGTAGTGTTAATATTGTCGGGTTTTGTGTTTGCTGGAGGATCTTGAAAAGTCTGCTCTTTCTGGGTTTAAGTTTAATTCTTAATAATGCCCTCACTGAAAAACATATAAGAGATGAGATCCTCTATGGATTTGCAAGTTAAGAATACAGAAGGATTGGTTTAAAGCTCAACTGGCTTGCCCTTTCAAATGCCAGAACCAAAGACAGTAAGAGCAGAAAAGACAAAGTAAAACGAAGACCAGAAAATCCACACCACATGTCCTCTTCCCTCACCCCTATTCAGGCCAAATTACCTATGGCTTGCCTGAAGTAATTTAATTTTAATTTTTGCAGCCACAGATGAAAGAGTGCCTAATATTAATTGCTAATGGAATTCAGTGACTAGTCATCAGAGAAACGCTCAGGCGGAGAAAAGGCAAAGTGTATCTTCATAGCACAAAGTGCAATGAGAAAGCTCCCATGGCTCTTCACTAGACTGATGTAGACTCCAAAAGTATGATTATCAGCTTATACATAGATGTCACTCAGCAACTTAACTCTTCAGGTGACACCTTCTTGGGTAATTGCAATAAAAGACTGGACTGCAAGTATGTACTTGAGGTTTTCCACAGAAAACAGTTGCTTTAATATAGAAAGTGTTGTTTCTGTGGGATATAAAAAACTCCCTAGATTTATTTTTTTTTCTATAAACTTTGGATTTACAGAAAAATGCATGTGGAAATGTTGTTGATCCTCCCTATTGCATCCTGCATTCTCCAGTTCACTTGAGTATAACTCTCCTGTGCCCTGTAAACTAAAATCAGATGAACCTTTCTAGTTCATCTGATACCCATACAAATGGGATGCAGATGCTCTTAGTGTTACACGGTGTGACAGAGGAAAACCCAGTTAAGGAATGGTGATGCTGAGGGGAAAATGTACAGTACTTGTGGTTTAACTGTTGTTTTCCTTTTTTTTTTTTTTTTTTTCCCCTCCAGAGATCTCTAGCATTCTCAGATAGGATTCACCTGTGCTTCAGGCAAGCAGGAGAGCTTGTGCAAGCCCGCAGGCATCACTAGGTGGTGCAAGCAGACCGCTAGCTCCAGCACCACTCCTCTTCAGCCTGAAGGACTCACGCCATTAGCAGGGATGGATTTAGGTTATTTTTGTGAAAATCCCATTTTATTATTTGTATATTTTAAATAATCTTTTATTTTAATATTTTCAGGGAAAAAAAGGTACTGTTGAAAATTCTTGTATAGACCAGTTGGCTTCATTTTCTTTTGCTTACCCGCTGTTCTTGAAACACAGGTAAGCTTACAAATCTCTTAACTAAGTGCCTGTTTTCAAGTAGGGTCTAATCAAAGTGAGAAAAAGAGGCAATCAGTGACCACACTGAGGTGACTAAGACAACTAGACTCCAAGTTTTGAAGGTTGTTGAGTTTCTATAGAGTGTGAACAATTTAACCACCTCAATTCTGTTATCTTGATATTTTAAATGGATTAAACTCCATCAGTTTCTTCCCATAGTAGTTTTGTCAGTGGCAATAGCTCTAATAGCAATTTCAACTGCATTTTTCCTACTTAGTCATAGTGAAAATGAGTAAAAGAAAACATGGACAAAGGTGGAAGAAATGCAGTGCAGAATCCAGACTTCCTCTGTGTCAGTTAATTTTTCCAAAACTTTGGAATGGGATTGCATTACTTTGGTCAATTTAGGTTAGACATCTTAGGTTAGAGGTCTCTTCCTGGAAGGTTGGATTAGGGTTAAGGGTCACTCCAAGGCAATTTCTAAACAGCTGTTAGAAGAAAAAAAAGGAAGAGTGAACAAGATGCTCCCATTAGCCTCTGCCTTGGATAAAACTGTATTTCTATATTTATGTGCCAGGTCTGTCAATATCAGTCCCTTGACAAGTATCAACTATGTTCTTTTCACAGGATCTTTCACAGGGTACAAAGCAAAACATTCCATCTCAAAAAGGTAAAGCTGAAGAGGGGATACACCTTTCAAATGGCAGCTGTACATGAGAAAAAAAGCATTTTTGATTACCATGGCCAAACTCTTCCACTCATGACTTGTGAAAATATTCTTCTGAGAATAAAGTGGGATGTGGAGTACATACAAACCATTTGGGGTTCAGAAAAAGGATGTGGTGTTGACACTCCCTTTAAGGAACAAATCAAAGAGTGGCAATTTATTTAAAATTTCAGCCCTTTAGGATGCAAACAGAATCTCTTCACATATAGAAACTTGCTCCTTGATTGAGTTGTTTCATTAGCTGTATGAAATCAGACAAGTAAACCCTTGGGAAACCAGTGAGATTTAGAGGCAAAGAGTGAATTCTAAGTGATTATTTGAAGGTTATGTGGTAAAACACTCAGTCTCTTCAACTAATTAGGGCTGCTGGGACTGTTGGGGAATGTGCAGTTTCTAGGTCGCATGAAGTCTAAGAAGCTTCTTTAGCCAATTGAAAACTAAAGCTTGGCTGAACTGCTTTTGCAGTGCAGCTATTTTTCCTCTTAGGTTATCTATCTTCATTTAAGCATTTGGTATGCTTAGCAACCAAATAAGGTAGAGGCAGAAACCAACTACACCAGATCTCTCAAGTAATTTTCAACTGTAAAAATTTGTATATACGGAACCAATGCTTAAAATGTACTTGTTCAGCTGCACCTTATGACAACTGCTGCTGCTGAATATCCTGTACTCTGAAAATGTGACCAAAAAGTCCTGATGGCCTGATCCTGGGCTCTGTTCATCTCAAAAAGCTAATTACCTCAGTGAAGGATGTGACCCAAGATTTCCAACTGGGAAGTTCTCGCTTAAGAAGTCTTTTCTGCTGCTGCAATCATACAGCGTTTGGTTGTTCCAGACTCTGGACAGATTCAAGTCTGTAATCATAGCGGATCTTGCTATCCCCATCTTGCACAACTATGTATCGTCTGTGAACACCAAGTCATCTTTTGAGCTTCTGTCAAGACTGGTTCAACCCTTCACACTCCATGCTCCAATGAGTTCTTCTCCAATTATGTGTCAGTGGCACTATCTGTTGTTAGCAGGCACCTGACATGGCCTGCAGGCAGAAAAAAAGTCTGACATTAAACAAGTGAGAAAATTAATCCCATTGAATAAAATAGTTAGGAAGCAGTATTTCAGGTTCTTTTATTTTATTTATTAAGTCATCTATGAAAAATATTGCTTTTATTTTTGTTCTTTAATCAGCAGGTGTGCAGGTGGGTTTTTTTCTGACAGCGGAGTCAGTCTTTATTTTCAACTGTTTCTGCAGTTTGGCTATATTTTTTTTCCTTTAAGAAATCCAAAATGAAGCTGGCATTTTCACCTTCCAGTTGTGTTTCATTCTGTATTTTAATAAGCAAACAAAAAGAGATTTCTATTTCATAATAAAATTGAAATAAAAATGCAGCTTGTAAGCGGGCTTTTTTGCTTTACCTAGAAACTTTAACAAAGGGTGTCAAAACTCTTACTGCATATTTTGTGAAACAAATATTTTTGGGATTTCAGTCACCTTCCAGTCTACTCAAGTGGAAAAGTCGCTCTCTGAGCCACTGGTTTCTGTCTCATTCATTAATTTCTTGACATTATTTTTAATTCAAAGCCTTTTACTAAAAATTGAAGCTTTCTACTTCTTCAGATAGCCACCTGAGCTATAACTAGAATACACAGTGTCCATTTATCATGACATCTGATATTTGCAGGACAGTACCACTGTCTCAATTATGTCAGCAATGAAGGATATATTTACTGTCCATTTCTATAACTTCTGCAGTGCTGGCTGCTGGGGACTGTTGACAGGTAGCATGTGGAGACGATGTCTCCTTAGGTATAGCCTGGAACACAATGCAGGTCTTCACACACTCTTTTCTTCTGCACTGCTCCTGGTATTATCAGTGCAAGATGAGGCTTGTAATTGCAAGGGCTGCACACATTCAGGACCCCTGAGAGGCAGTCAACTAATGGGGCAGTGCCACAGAGATCTGGCTAGGATTTAGTTCTGGTTTTCTCTCCAGGAAAAAAGTACACAATGGAAGGAAGGGGCAGCCCTTGCTATTCTTTTGGTTTTATTTTTTTTATGTACCACCATGCATGAAAGACAGTTATTCCTCTCAGACCTTTTCCTTTTTCTAATAAAAAGTCTCATTTTCAAGAAGACTGGGGTGCAAATTACCTTCTCTATTCAATTACAAAATCTGATCACTGCTTTTTCTGTTTTTCACCAGTAATAAAAGCTATTGAGGTAAAGCAGTCACCTCTTGTTATGGAAAAACAGGCAGTAAGTCACCTTGAGATTAAAATACGCATTGCTATACCCTTTCCTGGGAATGTAGTACAGTAATTGCTTAAGACAATGACAAAAGGGACTAGAGGGAATGTTGCATTTTTGTGGAACATTTCTAGGGATAATGGATAAAATCCTCCACTGGTTTAAATCAGCAAAGCTTCACTAAGCTGCCACTCCGGCTAAAGTAAATTATCATGTCTTTGTTGAGGTCAATGGCCCAGTTCCTCCCGCTCTTGTAACTTGAGATATTTCCTTGAAATATAAACTATAAGCCAGTCATTTTAGATGACTATAACAACCCAGGTGCAGCAGATTAGTAACTAATGTTCTAGGCTTTGTGCTGGGATATGCTCTTAGGACACGGTAGGAATCTGATGTGGCCTTTGTTACCCATGTTGCAGGTTGAGAAATAACCAAGCAAAAAAATGGTCTATTTTCAGGCTGTCTTGCTGCCCATCATGGCTGAAGGGGCAAACATCAGCTAACTGCACTTATACTTTTTCTGGAAGAGGAACAAAAGGTGATGGGGAGTGTAGGAGGGCAGTAGGGCTTAAATTGACAAATGTTTTCTAGTATTCATGTTCTTGCTGAAGTTCTGTTGCAAGAACTCATGTGATCAAAGAACTGGTGAAGCAAATAGCATCATAGAATACCAGGTTGGACAGAAAATCACAGATCATCTGGTCCAAACATTCTCAGCAAAGCATGACCTAAACTAGATGTCCCAGCACCCTGTCCACTCAAACCTTAAAAATGTCAAAAAAGGCTTGCTCCAATGCTGTGCTACTAAAGTTTGATGAAAAAAAAGAGACCTCACCCCTGTAGAGTGAAAACTAGAGATCCATCACAGTGATAGGAAGCAGAAGTCAAGAACAAGTTAGGGACAAAGTGTTACAACCAAATATTTGAAAACTCAATAGAACACCCTTCAAAGGTCAGGCTGTCTTATATATTGATTATTTATAGAAACACTTCAGAGATGGGAAAGCTCAAAGTAAAGGTCAAATGTTTAACCCCTAGCTTTAAAAGGTTCTACACGCATCTTATAAAAGCAGACAGAAAATACACACTGGTAATTTTCTTATGATATGTGAAGGGACTTTGTTGTTGTTGGTTTTTAATCCATACGCATGCATGTTTTTTCAGGTCTCTTTAAATATGAGATACTGTTCTGTTTTGTCAGCATATGATCTGCATTGCATTTTGAGTGGCAGAGAACTGCCTCTTAGCTTTTAGACCTTACAGATTCGAACCAGGGGTAACTTCACCTCTAGCAGTGTTAGCAGAGATAAATCTTTAAGCAGTTCAGTTTGAACTCTGAGATGAAGTCCTGTAGATTCATATGCAGACCTTGCATCTTACCATGCATTAACCTTGTCCACGTAATGAAAGCCAAGCATACTGCTAAATTTTACCTTTCTTCACAATAAATTCATGACAAGCATTCCATAGCAGTCTTTTAAAAATTTAAGAGATCAAGCATGAGATTTAAAACAGGATTACCTATTGAATTTCTGTGCAGAGGCACATGTAGTCAGAGTGAAATCATGATATTTTACAACTATTTAGGCTTACGTTTGTGTGGTCTTGGACTCTAGGGTCAATGGTGGCTGGTGCAGAGACAGGAGAGAAATGTGCTCCACCATTGAAGAGACAGAATTAAATTTTGACTGGGACTCTGCCTCAGCTTCTTTAAATATCTGCCCAGCATGATACTAGAAAGCCAAGGTTCTGGTTCTGACCACCACTGTCTCTGAAAAGCCCTAGAAGGACAAAATCCATTTGCAGGCTGGTTTTGGTTTGGTTTGGGGTTTTTTTTAGACTTTTGTGCAGAGTGAAAGGCAGCTTAGGCCAGTTGGAGCTGACACATAGTGCTCTCATATTGTATGTAGGTCTACATTCTGAAAGCTTCTCAGGGTGAATGTCTTCTGAAAGTCACAGTCATGCTCTACTGGCGTTAACCCTTAAAGCAAGGCAAGTGACACCCCATGATCTATCTTGTGTGCATGCTCTTTGGAAAAGGCTCTCTGATACAACAGGTCTTCTTCTCTTTTGGGGTTTTGGTTGCTAGGATGAGAAATGAATGGCACAGCTAGAAACATTAGCCTGGGTTATCCTGGCCTTATGAAGGGATCATTTCTGAGCTCATGGCAAATTTTCAGCTGAATTTAGGAAGGAAAACATCAGCCTCTCCTTGTCCTTTCCCTTGTCTTTGCAAATTCAGCTTTTCAGCTGTGTACCCACACCATAGGCAAGAAAGTGCTGATTTCATTTAGTGTGCAAAGCAGAAATGCTTAGTGAAAAATACTGATTCTGGAAATTAAAATATTAACTTGCCTGTACATCTCCATTGCATTCTCAGCCTTGCAAAACTGTCAGTTGGAGTCAATCATGTTTGCAATGCATTTTCTCTTTTTCCTCCCTGCAAAAGATTCTAATTTCTAACCTGTGACACAAAGCAGAAGTCCTGGTTTCATCTAGGATAGTTAATTTTCTTCGCAATAGCCAGTGTAGTGCAGTGCTGTGGTTTGCCTTCAGTCTGAGAACAATGCTGATAACACACCCATGTTTTAGCTGTTGCTCAGTAGCATTTATCCTCAACAAGGACCTTTCAGTCTCTCACATTCTGCCAGTGAGGAGCCCAAGAAGCTGGGAGGGAGCAGAGACAGGACACCTGACCCAAACTAGCCAAAGGGGTATTCTATACCACAGCACATCATGCTCAGTATATAAACTGGGAGGAGTCACCTGGGAAGCCAGACAGCTGCTTGGGTTGGGCTGGGTACTGGTCATGGGGTGGTGAGCAGTTGTATTGTGTGCCACTGCTGTTTACTATTTTCCTTTCCCCTTCATAGTTTTATAGTCTTTCCTCCTGATATTTTCCTTGTTACTATTATTATTATTAGTAGTAGTAGTATATTGTACTTTATTTTAGTTATTAAATTGTTCTTAATTCAACCCATGGGTTTTACATTCCTTTGATTCTCTTCCCCATCCTGTCCAGGGAGGGGAGAAAAGGAGGAGGTGAGCAAGTGGCTGCATGCTAATTAGTTATTGGCTCAGTTTAAACTACAACAGCAGTTCATTTTGAAGTGGAACAGGTTCATTGGTCAGTGAGTTTTTTTCTCTCCCCCTATATATATAGGCATACGGAGTGATATATCCCATCCTGCCTTCATTCTGAATATGAAGGTGAAACTGAGGTAAGGGTGGTCTACCACCAGGAGAGTACATTCATTCCTAACCAAGCAAACACTGTAGTTGCTATAAAGCATATCCTGAACTCTTTGAAGTTTGCCTGCTATGCCAGTAATTTGAGAAGCAAGTGGACCAGAGCTGATGTTAGCACATCAAAGAGCTCGCTCCATTTTCACAGTGAAAACTCTATTTGAAGTTCTGTGTTTAATGATGTGGGACTCCACAGACCCCTGAATTGCATGCTGTTATTCCAAGTGTGCATTGTCTCTATAGGAATGCAATTTCACAGTCATTAAACATCTTAAGTTCATCAAGTGCTAATTATAGCAGAAAGCATGACAGCAGAATCTTCAAAGCCCTGAAGGACAGAAAAGCCTATTGATCATTCAATTGATTTTTATGACTCTGTATTGAGTAGCAAGGCTGCCTACTGTTGTATAATCCCTTTCTTTTTTCTTTTCTGGTCATTATAGTAGACTCATGAAATCGCTTAGCTTGCTCTGAAACACGATATTGAGTGGCATATCACCAGTGCAGTGTACTGCATTACTGCAGCTCTCCAAAATACCTGTCAGTGCTACTCTCTCTTCTGGAGAATGCGCTGCTTTTTCTAGACCTTTCCCTTAAACTATATATTCGGTGATGATGTCTAAGGGACTGAATTAGTTCCTAGCTCCTGGTGTGCTGTTGTTGATTTACACCAGCTCCGTTGGCTTGGCCAGTTTCTGGTGTGGGAGGGGAAGGAGAATTTGGCAGTGTGCTGAGACATAGTCACTCATTACAGTTTTGGCACAGCTCCTGGGATTTACTGCATGTGACCTGAGTATTGACTCACTTGGAGCATTGATCAGTCACAGTATAAAGCGCTTGTCTTCGCAATAGAAAATTAGCCAGAGAAAGGGTGTTTGCTCTACTGCTACAAAGGTGTCAGATTTCTACCAGGATCCTGAGGCACAGGCAAAAGGGAGCAAGAGATCCTGCCATGCCTGTAGGCTGCTGCTTCTTGTGACTTGCTATGGCTGGTCTCTCCCCTCTTATACTCTTTTCTCCATTCAGTTAGCTGCTGCTTGCAATGGAAAGATAAACATAGATACCTGCAAACCTTCCCATTGAGGAATTCAGTGCTCAAATGAATTTTGATGTTAATGAACTACATAGAGTATGCAACAGGCAGCTGCCGGAGATTCACCAGGGGCTTGTGCCAGATACCTGTTGAAATAATTGGAAAGATTTCCACTGATTTCAGTAAGCTCTGGTTCTCTTCCTAATTGCACCCTCCTGTGTTTCTCAGGGATTTGAATCTATGAAGCTAGGTATGCTGTGCTGAATGTATCCACAGCTCCCTAATGTTCTTTCTGTGCCAGGGCTCTGGAGAAATAGGCTGTATCCTGGCAGCACTTTGGTCTTCTGGGTACATTAGTTATGCACATTAGGGCCTCAGTTTCCTCATCTGCAAAGACAAAGGTAATGATAGTTGCTTTTTTAAAAACAATGCCCAAGGATTTCTTATTTGTTGATAGAGGAGCTGACTGCTTCCACTGTTACTCTGAGTGATGGGACAGTGAGAAAAGGAGATAAGTAAGAGCAAAATGGGTATATCTAGTATCAGCGGAGTTACCTTGATAATCCTCTGGGACCCCATGTGGTGACAGGTGAAGATCAGACCACTACTGGGCCAGAAGCAGTTAGCTTAGCTAAACTGTCTCTTTGCTGTAAACATCCGGTATTTAGGATAGTATATTTGAAAGCTGCCAGGATTGACTGAGTGTAATCATGGTGAAATCAAGTGCCAAAACTGAACTCCATTGGGAAGGAATGTAGATTGCTGCAGATCTTTGTGGTAAAGAACATCCTGAATGTACTATCACTCTTTTGAGGTAAGGATATTTCTGCTAGCCCCTTCTGTCAGTTGTTTTCTTGAAGAATTCAGGGCAGACAAAGAAAGAAAAGAAGAAAGTGCATTTAAGATTCAAGGAGACAAAGCCATGTTAAGTTTCATTTGCAAAGATGAATAGAGAACAGGTGCTTCACGTAACTGAGGGGCACCATTCTCTGAGAGAGCCCTTGAGAGTCAAGAGAAGGGAATTACAAAGAACAACAGTATATTCAGAAAGGTAACTACAGTCAAGTCCTTTCCATGTCTATTAAGGGAAAAGACAACCACAAATGCAATGGAGAGATTGAAACTGACTTTGTAAAAAGCTATTTTTTATTTATTTTTGGTTTCTCTGAAATAATTTCAAGACGGAAGGCAGGAATAATTGAAGCATTGAGAGAATATGTCAGTAATACCTCATTATCCAGCTTTGCTTCGATCCACTGATTTCAATTTTCTTTTGAACAAGCAGCATTTATCAGAGAACTTAGCATATGAATGGGGAGGGGGGAGAAATATAAAATACATGCTCTAGATTTACATGTCTTAGGATGCCAAATAGCCATCATAACTAATTGTTTCTGAAATGCTTTATAAACCTTATTCTATGTGTTGACCCGAATCAGAGCAATTAATTTCACAATGAATTCTTTCTACATATGCCCTATCTTATTATTATCCTTAGTCTAAATTAATAACATCATGATAATAACTAGTAGATACGAAATTGTCTTTTCACTACTCCTAGCATATGGGCTTGATAGAAAAGAACAAGGATGACAATTAGAGGAAAACATGTCAGCTGTATTGACTGTTGTGCACCTTAACCCTAGCATCTGCAAAATAGGCATTATTTGAATGTGAGTGTATTTGATATTCTCCCTGTATTTCTCCTTCTGTTTCAACAGTTTTCCTTCCTGCAAGAAGCAAGCATCTCTTCCTCAAAGCTCACTACAAAAAACTTAAAGTAGAATTTTAGGGCCTGATTCAAGGAGTTCTGATGCCAGATTTTGGAGAAAATGAGCAATAGGGACCTATGGTTTAGGTGAGCTTGAGAATCTGGAAATCCATCTGCAATCTCTAAATTCTTCTGAGGTCTCAGACTTCCAGAAAACTCAAGAAAAGTAGACATCCTTATATCTTAGACTGTGGTTTTATGTTCTCATTAAAACAAATTAATTTGAGTAGGGTACTGCTGTCACGGTGCCATTCCTTGCTCTGCATCACTAGCAAACTGAGAAAGTAGTGGAATTGCCCATGTTTAGAAGAGTATAAGACAGACATAGAACTACTGCCTTAGCCTCATTATTGCTATTGCCTTTATTGAATACATTAGTGCGCTTCAACCAGTTACTGAAATAAGCCTTCTCTATTCTCTGAAAGTAAAAATCTCTTCTGTAGGCATGGCTTTAAGATGATAGTCTCTGTCAGTCCACAGCCCTATCTTCAGGTCTGGCTCTCTTACAGTCTTAGAATTTCCACTCTCCTTTATTCAAAGTCACTTTTCCAGCCTGTGCAATGGCAAGAAAACATGACACACTTGCATTAACCAATCGTTGACTGAAGCCAAAAGCTTGAACAGGGACTGAAGCAGTACAAGGCACATGGAAGAATTGCTACAGAATATTTTATTCATGCACCTGACTGATGATGTATGGTCTACAGGTTTATGGTAATAAGAAAAAAAAAGAGATCTGTTATGTGGGGCTTCTGGCTGATTGGTTGGTTTGGATTTTGTTGTTGTTTCTTTTTTAAAGCGGTAATGCTCTCATGAGACCTCACTTGGAGTATTGTGTGCAGTTCTGATGTCCTCAACATCAAAAGGACATGGAACTGTTGGAACAAGTCCAGAAGAGGGTCACAAGGATGATCATGGGGCTGGAGCACTTCCCATATGAAGATAGGATGAGAAAGTTGGGGCTGTTCATCCCGGAGAAGAGAAGGCTGCATGGAAACCTCATAGCAGCCTTCCAGCATCTGAAGGGGGGCTATAAGGATGCTGGTGAGGGACTCTTCATTAGGGACTGTAGTGATAGGACAAGGAGTAACGGGTTCAAACTTAAACAGGGGAGGTTTAGGTTGGATATAATGAAGAAATTCTTTACTGTGAGGGTGGTGAGGCACTGGAATGGGTTGCCCAGGGAAGCTGTGAATGCTCCATCCCTGGCAGTGTTCAAGGCTGGGTTGGACAGGGTCTTGGGTAATATGGCTTATTCGGGGATGTCCCTGCCCATGTCAGGGGGTTTGGAACTAGACGATCTTAAGGTCCTTTCTAACCCGAACTATTCTATGATTCTATGATCAAAATCATAGAATATTAAGCACTAAAGGAGAGTCTTGTCTGAAACAGAAAATATTAAGTCACTTGCCCTTTAGTGCAAGCAGAAGAAATCAGCCTCAGCTTCTGTAAATTGAATTTAAGGGAACACATTCCCTTGATGCCATTTCAAAAAGAGATAGCTAACATTTCCCATGCAAAGGAAGGTATTTTGAAGTTTCGCAAAGAAAGTCTGTGACAGAATCCACTTGCTGACAGTCAAGATGAAGATGCAGCAGTCTCTTATGTGTTTCTTTCTTTTCTAAATCATTAGAAAACTGATCTTTGTATCTTTAAACTATCTTTGTATTTTTGAAATTAGCATCTTGACGTGCTGCCTCTATCACAAAATCAGTAATTCAGTGTGAAGGTTAAAATGTTAAGCACAAAATGTGCTCTTGATACACAGATAGTGAATGTTTCCTCATTACTGGTGATACTAGTGTGATTCCTAGATCATCAAACCAAGTTTACTGTCTCCTGGTGATTTGTGCTGCATGCACGGGCAGTAGGAAAGATTCAAAGGTGCTCTGGACTGCAAACACCAGGGGTATAACTAGAATGTAACCGTGACCTGCCTGCTGTACCTTTCATGTAAAAGGCAAGGGCCTACAGCAACAAAAACATGGCACGGGCCACGAACTCCAGACCTTTAGAATGAATACTTTGATAGAAACAGTGATCAAACAATCTATTTCTGGTTTATAAAGTTTGTCCTGATTATTTTTTTCAGTCTTCAAAAAAAGAATTAAGATAATGGGTAACCAAAAGGTTACTTCACACAGTTCTCAAATATTTAATTTTTAAAAGTGACAGAAATTTTTCCTCACTTTTAATTTTCAGGCCAAGAATATTTGCCAAATTCTACTGAAATTTTCCATTCATTTTGGAAAATAAACCAAAAATCATTTCTTTTGTGTAGACATGCTCACAAATTGTTCTTTAATTTGAAAGTAGAAGCTTCTTTGGCATCCTCACACACTGCGTACCATGCTCTGGGGCACAGCAATCCAGAGTCCAGACCTACTCAGGAGCAGCATGTGCATAGGCCTCTAACAGAAGATGGCAGCAGAACTTAAAGCGGTATCTGTACTTGTAAAGCCAAATATATTTCAATGTAACTACAAGTCCTCTCCCAAATTTGCACCCTCTTTTATTTTTTAACAGCTCTCCATTAATTCCTTTGTCATTTATATGATTACTTTGGTCCTCTTATGCTTTCATTTCATCTTTGGCCTTCATTCAGAACATTCAGTTCACACAACTGAAGTTAATGTGACACAGACGGGTTCCTTCTGAAAGCTATTGTCTACATGTAGCAATCAAAAGCCCTTTAGTCTGGTTCACTGCCAGGTGAGACCTTAACCTTATCTAAAACACATCCTGCATTTCTCTAATAACAGAGGCTGATCTTAGCCTCTCTTTAACTCAGTTACTGGCAATAGCTCCAACTTCAGCTCTACTAAATTTTGTGAATTGATGCTGATTTAACCAACATCTTGATGGTCAGATGCTCTTGGGACAGATATTATAAAGAACTCAGGTCCTATTAAGGCACTTAAAATCTATGATCATTTTAAGTAATATGACACTAGTGGTCACAAAAATCAGCGGGGTCTGCAGAGCTGAGATATTTTTGGAAAAAAACTGTCCATAATCTGGGCAACCCCAACGTTCTGGTGGTTTAATGGCATTGTGCCCCATGGAGATTTAGAGACTCCACAACATAGTCTGTGAAAGTCTTGTTTCTCTAAATCCAGCGAGGTGAGTAGCCATACAGTAAAAACAGTGCGCAAACTTCTCTCTTAATGATACATCATGTGTGTCATTTGGGATGCTCTCAAATTGAAGAACTTTCTAAGTGACCTTCAGGCCTGTAAAATCTGTTAGGCACACCTCTTCAGAGCTGTAGGCGAGCAAAGGGACTGAGATGAGAGCTCAGCCCAAAGCATGTGTTTCTGCTTCAGTTCCACTAGAGTGCAGTTTTGCCACAGCCAAAGCTGTGAAGAGTAGGTAAGACCAGAAGTGCAGCATTGCAAATTCTCTGTTTTGTCTCACTACTGTTGTCTCACTAAGATTAGGATGCACTCTCTGTTCCTTAGTTGTGCACACATCCATATTCAGTTTTTGAGCAGAACTAATACTAACGACTAAGAAGTCCTATTAAAGACCAAGTAAAATTTTTTTTTTTTTTTCTTTAGATTTGAATCAGAGAGTTTGATCATACTTTGAAACTCAAGTTTAGCATTGATTGTATTGGAACTAGGCAAATGCTTAACGTTTTGCATGTACTTAGTTGTACAAGTTTGAATTTCCTTGATGGCCCAGTATCTCCTTTAACATAAAATCTGGAAGTGCAGGAAGTTTGCCAGAATTTTGTAAGACATGGTTACACTGAACAGTAAGTTATGCTGATCCTTTAATAGAAAAAGCACAGTTGCCTTCCTTTGTGCAAAGGAAGAAAACAAGTACCTGAGTTCTGATACTTTATTAAAGAGATGGTTGCTTCTAACCGTTGACTTTTTTTATATTTCCAAATGCTAAATCATCAATTCACATGCTGCTTTTGTCATCTATCAAGACAAAATTTACCTTCCCTCCTCCAAACAGTTTCAGCAGGCGTATTTTTACCCATGCAAACCTGTTTCGTTGAAACTTGCTGTTCTGTGCAGCTGTACTGTTTAGGAAATTGCTAAATGCATGCTGCATACCATGGTCATAAGGTGATTAAATTCCCCCTCTGAAAAATGCACTTTATAACCAGGCTTCCTGTGGCCTGATTCATACCATAGTGAAAGTTGTAAAGTTTTCCTCCCCAGTCTTCCTGCAGCAGTTCTTGCATCCTTTTTGTGTATCACTGAGCAGTTCCAGAAGAGCAGAGCTGGACAGAAATATGCTGTATAGAAAACTTGTACAGGAAGGTCAGCTAGTATACAAGCAAGTCCTTTATACACAACTGAGAGACACTGACAGGAAAATGAAGGGGGAAAAAAATGTAACGTACCTGTCTCTTTCAACTACAGGAATGAATGACTGGTCAAACCACACAAGATAAATGTGAATTCAAATTGGCTGACAAGAAACATTAGTTCATCTAAGGTGAGTCATGTGGTTTCAATTAATTTCACATAAGCCTGTCAGGATATATAAATAGCTGTAACAGATACTAAAATAACTGTAGTGTTTTTCAAATTAAAAAAAAAAAAAAAAATAGGCCTATAACTTTCATAGAAGCTGCACACCTTCACCTGTGTCTTTAGCCAACTTTAAAATACTGCAATTTTCTATGAGATGTCCATAATTATGAAAGTGCTTATAGGGATGTCAGGAAAATTGTTTTCCAGCTGCTTCTACTGGGGAATGTTAGCTTTGTGTTAGCATTAGCCACACTTGCGAAATAATTTTGCTACAAGCATGTTTTCAAGAACTGGGTATTTCATGAAATCATTTGAATTGTCCTCACTTGCATCACTGGCTTCTGATTGCTTATATTGCTTTCTGATAGATTGCCTTCCAAACTGTTTGGCCTGCAGCCTGCCAGGCACCTGCCAGGGAAGCAGTTGGCCCAAAGCCTTTTGTAACCCTAATCCCGACTCTTTCAAAGATGTGCTTCTTTGAAAGCTATGCTATAGAATCATGCTTTCAAAAATGGTTGTCATGTCCAATAATCAAACACAGATTGGATCAAGCTTGCTATTTCATTGAGAGAAGAAGGGCCCTACTGAGCACTTTACAGAGTGGCCTGAAATATCATCCAGGTTCAAACAACCTTGGTCCAGCTCCAAATTAAGCAGAAAGTCAGAAAATCTTCCAGCTGTCTGAGCTGCTGAGATAGTTACGCAATGTTTGCCTCAGTACAGTATCTCAGCTGATTGTGAGCATTACTCACCATATCCTCTCAGAAAAACCCAGCCCTAAAAACTGACAGATGAGCAAAGGAAGAGAGGAATACCCTAAGGTCTTTGTTCAACAGAGTGGGTATCTGCCAATTGAAACAGAGCCAGTGAAAGCAAAACCTATTTCTGTAATAAATAGTAGTTTTCCTGATGCCTCCCAACAATGTTTTGCCCTCACCAAGAAAAGACTTGTGATTGCCACGTTCATGGTACCCCAGACATATTACTATTGGGTTTAGTTTGTGTACCTAATTAAAACTGGAATGGCTTACAGCTCACTGCAACTTTCCATCACATGAAGCCTCTTGACACTTATTTATGTGACTGCTAACTGACACAGAAACACATCCGAGGGAGATGCAGGGAGGAACAAATGGCTAAAGAAAGGTCAGGGCAATACCGCATGGCTGCTTGGCTGCTTCTTAGAAATGGAAAGAGAAATTCTGCTTCTTTGAACACCTCCTTCTCTGTTCTTTGTTAAATTAAATTATGGGTTGTGACATTGAGTGCTTAATTTTACTTTAACTTTTGAGTGCTTAATTTTTACTTTATTGCTTTGGAGGGGTGCAAATACACACAGCGTGATAAAGCAGAAATATAAATGCAGACACCCTCTTTTAAAAATGCTAGCTGCCATGCAGACAGCATCATTTCTCTTTGTGCTTTGTGCTGCAGACATTCTCGGATCAGGGCAAGACACTTAAATATATTCTATGTATTTCAGGAATGTGTGTTGGAGTGTCAGCGTTTGAGAACAAGTTTGCCAGCACCCATCATAAATGCCACTAATACATGCTTATATCAGGAGCCCAAGCAAGTAGCAGGAGCTCAGCATTGTCTTGAAACTTGTGGGTTTTGTCATGGTATACCAGCCTCTGAAATCTATCGTGCACGAAAAGGTCTACAGTGTGATCAGTGGTATAGAACAGGTTTTGTGAAAGGAGCAGTGTAGTGGATGAGCAGGTTCAAAGCAAATATAAGGAAACGCTTTCTTATACAACATATAGTTAATCTGTGGAACTCTTTGGCATGGTGTGGATGCTAAGAGCTTACAAAGGTTCAAAAAGTGACTGAATAAATACAGGAAAAATAGAAAAATCACTGGAGAGTGCTAATCCCCATCACCACATCCTATTCAAGGGGCCTTATGCCTTGGATTACTGTAAGCTTCGTTTTACCTGGAAAGCACCACTTCGATCTTGCTTTGGTCTTGTCAATGTACATCAGCCTCTGCTATTGGCCACTCTACAATGCAATCCAAAACCAAATAGAGAATTTTTTTTTGCATTACAGAGAGCAAAAAATTTCACAGGTGCTTGTTCTGAAGTTAGATCCTTAAAACTAAACACTCATGCCACTTAACATCCTTTTACATACAAACAGTGAGGAAATTTCCTTATTAACTACAAAGATTACTGAGTGGCATTCCCAGCATGTTTCTTTCAGCATGTCATTTCCTCTAAAACCAAACCCACATAAATATGAAATTTATATTTTGTGGACTGAAAAAAACATCGCAGTTACACAGGAATATTCCAATCTGCAGAAAAATTCCACCCAAAATATCCTCCCTGTCCTGAAGGGCTTCTAGCCTTCAACTCTAGCTTTCACATCTGGGGCTTTTATGTATGTTATCATGTTCACTACAGGTTGATGCCAAACAGAGACTGTGACAAAACAGCTTCATCTATAAAACCATTATGACAATGTAGATTAGAATTGCTGAGGTGAGTAGGTTGAGAGAGGGCGCCTTCAACACCTGAGCGGGGGGAAGCTCAGCGTCCGGGAGCCTCAACTCAGAGCGGCGGGAGCCACCGGGGGAGCCTTAAGTCCTCGACGGGACTTGCCCGGGAGCCGGCAGCTCAGGTGATCCGAGAGGGGACTCACAGGGGCGGTGCCAGGAGGGGAGGCACCAGCCCTGTGTGGAAGCTGCCCAGGGAGAGCGGCGAACGGGAGCGGCGAACAAAGCGGGATCGAGGCAGTTTGTGCGGGCCGGCGAGCGGGACGGTGAGCACTGCCTTATCCCCAGGGCCCGGTCCGGGAGCTCCGCTCTGTCTGCCCCGGCGGTGGTCAGTGCAGGCACCAGACAGAGCCATGAGAGGGGAGGATGCGGTGCGGAGCTCGGGGTGCAG
>JANRGW010053109.1:1305-12061 GCA_024733675.1 Psilopsiagon aymara
GGGGGGAAGTTATTTTTCAAGCGGTGGTTCATGATATTTGATTTTTATGGTGTAAACTGTTATTCAGTGTGTCGGGAACTTCGCAATACTTTTGAAAGGGATCAGCATTACTAATCAGGCACTGAAATCCAATTTCTGGGCAAATCCGGGAGCTCAGAGCTAAACACTTCAGATGGCTTCCAAAGACCTTTGAATAATAAAGTTAAACAGTAATTATACATAAGTGCGCTTGAGAAACTTTACACCTGTCTTGACATGAATCAGACCTTTGCATGGATGATGAAATTCCTGGCATTGCTTTAGGTGATTGGGATGGCATTAACCTAGGCAGGGTAAGAATTCAACAGCCACAAGCCTGGACAGGTAGGATAAAGGAGTTACTGGCTCAAAAAAGCATGACAGATTATCTGTGGAAGTCTGAACATGTTGATCACTTCACATAAACAGATCTCCTGATATTTTTAGAAAGGCATTTCAACTCGTAAGTAACAATGTTAAAAAAAGGACACCAGTAACACTAATCATATTTTCCACAGGTCCTCCCAGCCCCTTGCAGATTGTTTCTACTAAAACTCAGACCAGGGAGAGAATAAAAGATTAAAAAAAGGAAAGGAACAAAGAAAAAGCCAAACACAGGTAGCTGGGTTTGGGATTAAGACAATAAAGACGTTGCTGGCAATCAGCGTTCCACTGCTGGCTGTGCTACAAACTCCTCACCCAACCTTTATCTTTCTGTGCCTCAGCTGCCAGTCTGCGAAACGAAGGTGATTACATTTCCCTACCTCACAGGAACGTTCTCAGGATAAATCCATAAATGCCTGGGAGACACTGAGACACCACTGTGACAGAGGCCATAAAAATACCTAGAAAAAAAGAAACACAAAACCAAGTGTCATAAGGGACCATAGCAGCAGAGACATTCACAGATGAAAGGTCAAAACTTCACCTGAAGACATGGCATTCTCCACCCTGGGGAAGAAGAGGTTTGGTTCACCACATATTCCCATCCAGATGCTTTTAAAACTGCGACAGCAAAGGACAGTTCCCCCTTACTCCTCAGACACAATGCGGTCATGATAATCCACTACCACATACAGATGTGGATGGAAAAGGTGTTTCCCTTGCAGACCACTACCTCAGGCTCTCCATTACAAATATCACATCCAAGAACCCAAATCACAGCAACAGACCCCAACATACTGAAAATGCTCTTCCTCAGCCTCCACATCCAGTACTTACTGCAGAACTGAGTTCTTCCAATAGTCAAAAAACTTCTGACTTTCAGCCTAACATCTATTCCTGAACAGCTCTTAGCCATTTGTTTTCATGCCAACACTGATCCAGCAGCCTCAAGAGCTTTTCCCTAACCCTGAGGTTTATCTCCTTGATGATAAAAATGAATTGCATCACCTGTCTGTCAGGGCTCATTCTGCCAACCAAATCAAGCAAGTTCTTGGAGTCTGCTCTGAGATGACTCCTTATCCTCCAGATTACCTACCTCCTCTCCTACCTCACCAACTTCTGCCCAGCACCATCCTTGCAGCTTACTGTCACTGTGGGACAGTGCAGAGTAAAGCTGTGTTTCTCCAGCACTTCCACAGCTGGAAACTGCCTCCCATCCTACCCAGCTCAGAGAAAAAGTTTCTTTCGCCTAATGCCTCCTAAGGTCATGACCCTGCATGTTATCACCACAGAGATACATCCCACTTCCATTGCTCTAGGTCTCAAAAGCCCTTTCTGAAAGATATCCCGACCTTTCACGGCCCTGACTGTGCCTCCTACCTGTCCTGGCCACGGCACTCAGGGCACTGCTCCATGCTCCAAGCAACATTTCAGGGGACCCATATGTCTCCCCAAAAACACACCTCCTATCTTCAGTGTTGATTCAGCTCAGCAATCGACGGCTTGAGCTCAATTACACCATTAAGCATTCTTTAATGTGAGCCAAATGACTATAGGCCTCAAAAGGATAAGTGATTCAGAATTATGCAGATGCAGAGAATGCATTATTTAGTCTTTGTCATTTACAAAGTACTCATTTCGTAAACAGTTTCGGCACTCTTTCAGAGAGTGTGACAGTGCCCCGTCTCTAACGGTTGCTGCATCATGCACTATTCGCATTCTTGGTGGGAGAGGGTAGGAATGCCGCTGCTTCACTCCAGCTCTGAGATGGGACATGGGGTTGAGATGCCTGCCTGCCTCACGTGCCTACAGATATCTCCATCTATTCTCTCACATACACCCCCCCTGGAAGACCCTCTCTCTCACCCCCTCACAGCCTGAGCTGAGCAAAACAACAAAATTCCCATTGCTCTCAATTTTGGGGAGAGGAGGCAGTTCCCTCCCTCCTGGCATAGTGAATGGAACCTGCTCGGGAGCTGGCCAGACAAGCACCGGAGCTAGCAGGAGGGAAACAAGCAAGCTCACCCCTTCTGCTGGCAGTCTGCCGCCCGGACAGACTAGGATGTATTGGAAATCTCAGCACATGCACCCAAGAATATACTCACCTTTCCAAGGACTCGGATCCATTTAAACCTGTGTTCTAATAACCTTCACAAACAAATATATTATGCAATTTTATGCTATGCAGCATTGACTTCAATGACTCTGTAGCAGTGCTTACTCTACTATATTTACTTCTGGCACACACAGGCAGCATTCACTGCAAGTCATTCAGAGCGTGTTCCTGTTTTAAACCCAGAGGATTTACCCTGTCAATATCTATGCACAGTGTTCCTCAGAATGCTTTTCATAACTTTGTCCCTTTCTTCTGTCCCTGCAAGTTCCCCTGTCTACAACATATCATGAGTTTTTTCCCCCTCTTATACAGCATTCCAGTTTTCTACCCCAGCATCTCTCCCTCAGTGTCAGGTCACCATCTCACCTTCAGCTGTCCCGCACTGTCTCCATCCCTCAGGTCTAAATCCTAGAGAAGCATCCTGCCAGGCTCCCCATGATTTGAGGAAACCCCTCTTTTAGGCATGCACACATCCACCTTGATGCCCATGCCCAAGACTAACACCCTAAATGAACAGAAGATAGATTATACAAATCTGGTTCCTCCCCTCCCCCACGACTAACACAATGACCATTTCAGTACTGGCTCTTTTCACTCTCTTCATCAGCTGCTCTTTGTTGCAAGAATGGCAAACACATCTGAGAGGAATACATCCAGCAGTAAGAGGTTTGTTAAATTCCAAATACATCGTATACAGAGGAGGATACTTAAGCTACTTAAATGGAAACCCTTTATTAAATGCATAAAAATGCTTGAAATTTCTATAAGCCAACAATTTAAATTAATATTCTCCCTTAAACATATCAATCTCTACTGCTAATTGCACGACTTTTTATGTGTTTCTTTTGAATTTATTCTTTGGCAACCTTACAGTATTTCCTGCAGTTGTAACACAGAGCTGCAGTCATCCACAGTGCACATGCATATATTTTACTAAAAAACTCCTTTCTCCCAAAAGCATAAGTACATTTTTCCCTTCGCACTGTAGAGGCAGTTCAAGTCAACTATTCTCAGCTACACCACTGCGGCACTACTACTAGAAAAGAAAGGGGAACATGACACCAAAATAAATAAATGAATGATCTTTTCTGCAATTGAAGTATTAAAATAGAGACAGAAAACAAAGAATTTTAGGATGACGACAGAAGACACCCTCGGTCATACCAAGCATTATTTAATACGCATTTTAAATGTCCTGAAAGCCCCCTCCACAGCAGAACCTGCGCACCCCGAAGTGATTGTTTATGCTCTGAATTTCATCGCAAGGCTTTGACATGTATATTTAAAATCTTACGCTGACTCAGCTCTGGATGTCAAAGCCAACTTTGTAAAACAGATGTTCTGCTTGCACACAGAGAGAACATAAACATTGGGCTTTTGCTATTGAGGATTAAACATTAACAGAAATCTAACGAGCAGTGACGAAAGTGGTAGTGTCAGTTCACTGGAGATAACCTCCTCCATGAAGCACACCACAGTCTCCGTTGGGCTCATTTAGAAGCCTAAAGTGACTGAAGAGAGACCGTATCAATAGGATTTTAGCACACTAAATTACACACAGCTTCCCCTGTCCCTCAAGTTAAATTCAAGGCCAGCAAGAGTAGCAGAGAGGCTGCTGAGAGCTTCTCAGCCACACATAGGAAGGGCACATCCCTTACAGCACACTGGAACAAGAGCTCAGCACCCACAGCTCCACCTGGGCCCCTCTGCAACCAAAAGCACGAGCACTACCACCACGGTTTTTGCCAGTTCCCATGTACCAAGCCCAGAAGAGTTATTTCCTGAAACTCTTCAAGGCTGGTTTTCCAATCTAAGTGACAGTATTTAACTGAGCAGGCAACATCAATAGCCATGCGCATCTCATGCAGCATTGACAAGGAATTCCACATTTCTTGGTAAGAGCCCATGCTGGCTGACACAGCAAGAAGCACTGTGAGAGGCCAAGAAAAGCCGCACCTTATCACAAGAAAATGGCAAATTGTGAAAAACCTGTATTACAAGATTAGCTGCCCAAGCACAGCTTTAACAGAGCTCCATAAATACCTCAGTCTAACACTGACAGAGGTTAAAAACCTATTATCTTTCCCAAATGACAGCATGAACATATGTTCAATCGAACACCCCGCCCCACCAAGCTACAAAGTAGATTCTGCTTTCAGTTCCACAAATACAAACCACAGGGAGCATTTTAAATGAAAGCATTATGAAGATTACATTAGGCAAGTTTGATCTACTGTAAAACACTTGCACACAACATTAAGAGGGAGAACAACCTTTAACACCTGCTTACTCTTCAAACATAGCATTATCTCTGTGCATGGCTTGGCTCTTAATGGGATGAAATCTACAGCTAAATTGCATGGCTTACTCCACCAGCAAAGAATACTTTAGATGTTTGGGACCTAGTGGCCCTCTAATACCAAACTGGTGAGAATACTCTTCTAAAAGTGTACACTCTACTGATCTGCTCCACTGGCTGCTGCCCCATGCTAGAGGAAGCTTTTACGCCAGTGTAAAATGGTGTAACACAAGCCATGTGGCAGCTGGAAAAGGACTGTGCAATTCCAGCAGTGTTGAAAATCATCACTGTAAATATTCACAAGCAGGCTGATTTGTTTCCTTAACAATAACACCTTGTTATTCACAAATATCAATTAGTTTCTAAATAGAACTGTTACTGAGCACCCCCCTCCATTGCATGCCACAAGCTCCCTGGCTGCAGAGGCTTTGTAGCCCCTCCGTGCTGATCAGAGATTTAATGGTGCTTCAACTTCCACAGCTCACTCAGCTACTGGAGGAGAGGCAGAGAATAATTACTTACTTCTGTCTTTCTCTGCTGACCTCTCTGGAGGATGAAATGAGGAGCTTTAATGGCCTCTAAAGGGAGCCAGGTCCAGCCCGTCTCAGATGGGAAGGATGACAACTGTACTAGTAGGTCTTTGGAGTGAAGAATAGTTTTAAAGATCCAAACTTCAAAGATCTAAACGAGGGGAGAGTTCAAGCTCAACCACTCTCCCCACTGGAGGAAGGAGAGCTTCTAATGCAACCACTTGCGTTTCCAGCCGTCACTTACACTTCAGAGCTGAGGCACCAGGAACTGCCTGTCACATCCTACAGTATAAATAAATCTCAGTCTGCCAGGAGGAAAGCTGTTACAAACCTAACCAATTTACAAACCTAACCAATTTCCTTTGGATTTCTTTAGAATGCTTCCTCAAAGGATCTCTCTCCTTGGCAGAGCCAACACAGGATTCCTCCTCCCCACTAGCAACAGCAAACATATTCCCTCCTCTTCCTAATTATATGCATCACCCATAATACGAGAAAACTGTGCAGAGCACTGATGAAACACTCAAGTTGGTAGCAGAATTAAGGTTGAAGAAATGACACAGATGAATGACTAAGTGATGCCTTGGCTTCCCTGTGAACTCTGAATTTAAGATCTCTCAGACCTCTGAAACACACTCATCCTGCCTGCTGTCAAGCAGAGATGACTAGAGAGGATGACTTTATCATCATAAATTCATACACAAAAGAAGAATGGAACGGAATTAACTCTGTGAGGCCAAACTCACACCTAGACCCACTAGATGATATAAACCTGAAGCATTGTCCTTAGAGATGCCAGCCAAAAGACTGAAGCTCCAAACCCCAGCATTTGGCATTTCCATCGTCTTACAAAGCACTGCTGCCTTTTCAGTGCAGATGCGGCACAAAGGCTGTTATGCCACAGCTGACAGACTTGATATGGAGGCACTTGTATGCTTTCCAGGGAGGAGACACAATCTATTCAATACACCTTTCTACAACATCAGATTTTTCTTTCCAGGTGAACAGCATGATTTCACTTGTACAGACCAATCTGGATCTTACGCATCATGTCATCAGCTTTACATAACAGCCACAGAGTAATAAATAACACATTTAAGGTAAAAAAATCAGACCAGGTTTTGCTGCAAAACATGAATACAGGACAGTTTAACCTTGTCCTTGTTAAATACGGAATGGGGGAGCTGCGGCCAGGGCTTGTTATCCTAAAACGCCTAACAGAAGATATCTGCAATCCCCCCTGCAGACAGCAATAACCCAGGACTACGAGGACTTTCTGAGAATTTGGTGAGCCTCATGCTCAAGTTGCTAAGATTAGAAAACTCACAAGTGGGAGGGCAAAAAGCACACCAGAATGTCTAAAGTAATTCTCTCAGTGACTGACGAACATGGTGCTCAATTTCTTAGGGCCTTGAGTGGCTGAAGCTGAAGTTAAGCTTCACTAGAGCTATATTTAGTTCTGCACAAATACGAATTGGGAAACACTTTCTTCCCAGTTACTAATGCAGTGTGACAGGAAACAATTATTTGCTCAGTGCCTAATGTTACCTTTGGTGAATATCTGGCTTGCAGAAATTGTATATTGTATAATAAAGAACCAAGCTGAGATTCTGCAAATCAGTGAGAAAGCTCATTTAAAAGATGAAGAAACATTTGATTTGCACATGTCTGAGCTACACTGGTCTTAGCTATGCAGATAGAGTTAATGTTGAGGCCTCTCTTGCTTTGATACTAAACTACAAAGTAAGTTTGTTTTCTGAATTGTACTTTAATTTATTCAAGAACTCTGTGAATATCTGAAGAATATCATGGCTTCCCCAAGCACAAACCAGAGCTGGGCAGAAGGACAGAACAATTAAAAAAAAAAAAAAAAAAAAAAAAAACATCTTTTCAAGTGCCAGTTTATCTCTATGGAAAATGCAATTCTGGGTCACAATGGAGCTCTCAGCTCAGCAATCGCTTCAGACTTCAGTGTCTACAAAACACAAAAGACAACAAAAAAGCATGATTCAAAGGAAGCGTTTGTTAAGACTGTGGAGAACCAAGCCATGATTGTATAGAGGAATCTCACGTGGTGCAGACATGCTCAAAAGGGCTGCACTCAAAAAATCCGAGGCATGCGGCAGAGAAGAAACCCTGCTCCTGCCTACTGCAGCAAGAATGCCAACTGACAGGCTTGGGGTTTCCAAGCCATCTAACACAGCATCCTTAGACTAAGGAAGTTAGAAAGCATACAACACGGCAGCAGAAAAAACATGTCCTTTTTTCTGGCACCACTGGGCAAGTATTTGCCATGCCCTTTACCATATTGAGTCATGTGATAAGAGCTGGAGGAGTTGACATTTCATGGCTGGCTTAAGTGCACTGAGTTTCTGCCTTGTGCTGGTGATATGTTGGTGACCTTTCCTACGGCACATCCCCTTGAGATGGTGGGCACTCGGCACCATCCAAAAGACCACCAGCACCCACAACATTTTTTAGCCAAAACAGGACTATTAAACCACACATCTTTACCTGGTCTTTCCACTGCTTGCTTCTGGAAATAAAAAGGAAAGGAGCTGATAACCATCTGTTTTCTTGGTAGTGTTTTGTCGGAGATTATCTATTATTTTGGCAGTAGGTTCTCAGCAGCAGGTCAAACACGGAAATGTGAGTTCTGGGCACAAAGCAAACAAACCTCTCATCGTAGCCAAAGCATTTCGTAAGACACTCCAATTTTGAACAATCTCTCTTAACTACGAAGCCAAGCATGACTAATTTTGATGAACAAGTTACAAGGATTTCCAAGGAGAAATGACACCTCACCACTCCCACCTGACCGAAATCTAGGAACACTGCTTATTATACACTTTAATCTTCTTTTAGGGTCTTGTGGCAAGGGGAAAAACTGATACCCCTATAATGTCAAGTGTACCAAAACTTCTCATACGAGTTAACCAACAGCCACAGCTGCAAGCTGGAGATGCCTTTTTAACTATGTCCTTTCACACAACTGGGATATTCAGTAGATACAATATTTTGCCTCAGGAACTCAAGATTTGATCAGGAATTTTACTTCTGATACCCATAAATTCCCTGCCTGTGTTTTACTTGCTACATTTTTACTCTAACAAGGTAATTCCTACAGTGCTTTCTGTATTGATTAGTGAAACCAGTGCTGAAGTCAGACTTATCCAGTCTACATGTAGATGGAGGGAGGGGGGCTAAATTCTTCTCAGATCTGTACAACTAACATACTACCATTTTATCCAAGCACAGCTGAATATCTCACTCCCCATTCCCAATAGTGTCAAAAGAGCAGGAACAACCACAAATCTGCATCACAGGGTACAGGTGCACATCAATACGTAGCCTGCAGTTCTTGCAGAGTATTGAAGGGCAGCAGCTACGTCATCTTGTTCAGAGATGTACCAGATTAAAGGCTTTTCTCTGTTCCAGTGGTACTGACACAGCCAGACTGGTAGATTCGATAGGAGCTTAAGCATAATAAAACAAGAGGTGGTTGAAGCTTTTAATGCAACTGATGTAATATCAGCATATTTCCTTGCTGCTCTTGTATTACTCCTGTACACACAACACTACAGCAATGCACTCTATGACTAAACAATCTCTGTCAAACTTTGCTGGAGAGACCAGATTGGACTTTCAACAGTCAAGCACACATAGGCCACATTCACCTTCTAGTTGTTTTGAATCTTTTATTAAGTTATTATGTGACTCTATACTTCTCCTTGGCTGTTCTCTCAAGAGAGACGACACAAAGCAAAACAAGAATCCAGCTTGGAACAAGATGAACAATTTCCCTGGAACACAAGAAATCTCATTTCCCACCTCCCACTCTCCCAAGGACTCATCCACTTGCCCTCGTCATCACAACGCTAAAATAATCAACAGGAAAAGCAGGAACCTCCTTGCCAATACAGGTTGCCATGCAGCACCTCCTCTCCCCCCTCAGCGTACCAAGCTTTTAAACAAATGCATAACGTGAATGAAGCCTTCAAAAACTTATTAGAGGTTTACAGAATGAGTAGACAAGGATGACAGGCATACAAATTACCATTACTACTGAGTAATCAAAGGGATAAAGACACACATTTAGGTATTAAGAGTAGCTAATTATTAGGAATTAGAATTATGCTTTTTAAGAAACCAACTACTACACATCAGTCTACCATGCCTTTTCTTGCATGAACATATCTGGTGCTGAATAGGATGGCTATCATCTCATCTGAAGCATCCATTCCCTCAACAGCCACTCCAGCGCTGCAGTCTGCCAAGGGAAGGAATTATTTCATACTACGCTCAAGATCTCAAACTTCCAGCTCCACTGTACAAACCCTGGCAACTGTTGTCCGAGAAAAATCTGCGCTGATACTGAACTAGGCTGGAAAAAAAAAAAAGGAGCTGAACACTGTTTCAGTTGCTTTGTCCAGGAAGAGCTAGACAGGAGCACACCCCAAGAACTGCTGGGTGGCTCCCCACCTCCTCTTTTGCAAGGTTTTAACTCCACATCAAGCAGACTTCTGTACAGAACTGACTTTAAGGCAGTCTACAGGACTTTGAAGTTTTTCAGAACAAGACAAGACCACAGCAGTATCTTGTCAACACTGGAAGAGGAGAACACCTTTAAGCACAGGGGTACAGGAGTGAGTCAGACATAAAACATTCAAGCAACTACACTACTACACAAACTTGCAAGTGTGCCACTGATATAACAGACAGCGTGAAGTCAGGACTGGGGCTGTTCTTTGAAGAATAGTGGCACTCAGCCTTCTTTGGCAGATCAGCAGCCCACTGACAGTAAATTCTGGTTGTAATGCAAAAGAGAATTTTATGTTATGAGAAAAAAAATGTTATAAAATTAATGCAAAAGCATACAATGGAAAGGTTGGTTTCTTTTTAATCCATTGCAATTTGCCGCATCAGACTATCACAACAGGATAATCCTCAAGTAGCTAGCGTTAACATCTCGCTACAGCATAAATCCAAGAAAAGTGATAAACACCATGAAGGAAAATATCAGAGGAACTATTAGATCAAGTTCACATTAGTGTTGCCTGACGTATGTCCTCAATTGCACTGAAGCCCTGATGTTTATCTGCCTCTCCACAGGGCTTTTGACACAAAGCCCAAAGACCCATAAGAATGCACTAATATTGGAGAATCAGTAGCAACACCAGAACTGGTCAACAACTACCACCAGCAAATTCTCATCCTGAATATAACCAAGCTTTCTTACACCTCTATGAAACATACTACTCTTTTCCTTCCCCCTCCTTTAAAAGCGTAAGAAAAAAACTGAAATAAAATAGCATCATAGAATCATAGAATAGTTTGGGTTGGAAAGGACCTTAAGATCATCCACTTCCAACCCCCCTGCCATGGGCAGGGACACCTCACACTAAACCA